>JBAHVQ010000223.1:137714-156312 GCA_036872915.1 Nanipora kamurai
AAGGCTTGCCCATAAGGAATCCCCTTCTTCACATGCCTCGGGTGACAGGATCCGTAATGCAAATATTGATGCGTATCCGTGGGCTTACAATACACATCTGTCAAGACCTTATTATCTTGAACCATAACCATAACGTCTAAGTATGAAAGCTTTTCAAAAAAAGTTTAGTTGTGATTTCCAAGGGTAATTTATTTAATTACATGCAAAAAATGTGAAAAACAGTATGTAGGTAGTACTATAACATCGTTTCGAACCCGCTATAATAACCATAGAAGTTCGCTTCCTAGATTTAGAAAGAGACAGAGGGGTATCTGTGGGGAGCATTTTTTTTCGGAAGGACATTCGGCGTTGGATGATTCATCAGTTCAGAATGACAATACGGGTGTCAGAGATCCTACGGCGAGAGAAGGTTTTGGACTTGCAAACTGAATTGTTTTGCTCCTTTTCGATTCAATATTATGGACATTTAGTTAATATATGAATTTTTGGTAACCTATATAAACTAGTCTCTCCTGTTAAGAATGCTGTATCTGACGAAGGGGCTGTGCCCCAAAACGTTTATTTAATAAAAGGAAACGTTTTTATTGATGACACGCACACATATATGTATATTTGACACCTACGGATACACATCAGAATTTAGATTAAATATCTTGTCACCCGAGGCATGTTAAAAGAAGTATTTCTTATGGTCAAGCTCTTAGGGTAAGACGGATTTGTAATTCTAATGAGGCTTGTGATAATAAGTTAAAGGAATTAAAGTCATTTTAGTAAAAGGGGATTTAAGAAGAAGGATATAAATTTACAGTTTGTTCAGGCCAAATAAAAGAGTAGAGATTAGGCAAGTGGATAGAATTCCTTTGGTCTTAAATTTTCATCCGGCGTTGTCCGGGGTAGGAAAAATTGTTGATCCTCTTTGGCTTGTTCTTCAAGTTTCAGGCAACATGAAGGAAATTTTAGGGAAAAACCTATGGTGCCGTATAGGAGGCCTCGGAATTTAAGAGATGCCAAAACCAAGGGATCAAACCTAATCGACAAAGTGGAGGTAAAGACGTTTAGACAAGAACTACGGTATAGAAGTTGTAGAAACGCTGGGTTTCCCCTTGACTTTTAGACATGTTTACGATCATGCGTTGAAAGCCGTGAGGGCGTCATGTCTCCTAAAGGCCTGTTGATATGATTCTGGGAACCGCATACGACCTGTCAATGTCCAACAGACATGCATTCACCTCACAATCTTTAACAGGCCAGGTGGGGTCTCACCACATTGTGTATATATAACACAGGTTTCTGAAAAACAATCAAGGCCTTAAAGAGCTACCTCAAAATGTTCAGTTTTTGCTATGACAAGCAGCCTATTTCACTCTAAATTTGTCCAGACATAAATTTAACAGCTACAAATTCTTCTTAAACTTACTTCACAGCAAGAATTTGAGAAACATTATGCAAAGTAACTTCTGCTTCTTGAATTGCTCTCGTGTATAAACTAAAACTAACGTCCCGCTGCACCTCCATAAATTGGACCTAGACAACAGAGAAGACTTAAGATACTGTATATTCAAGGAATATTTGGCATTGACACTCACTAACACGAAATGATAATTATAATTGGTGAAGGAAATTGTCGAGTGTCAATGATATATTTTTGTGACCCAACCGGGACCAGTTGCGAAAAATTATATATAGAAAAATTATATATCTCAAAAATATATCATTATGACACTCGACAATTTCCTTCACCAATTACAATTATCATAAGATACTGTATACTCTGGAGCAGGTGGGACTAAGACAAACCTAAATCAAACAATAACAGATCAATTGGCTGGTTTCCTTGATTTATTTCTTGCATAAACAGTATAAAAATCGTCTGAACTGCGGTAATTGATTGCTTCGGGTGTATTCAAATAACTTATACTTTAATGTTCCAGTACGGTTCTGTAGCTTGCCCGTTCCATTGGGGGTGGAGGGTGCCAGATGGAGTCTGCACTATATTTATACCATGTTCTTTGTGAACACGCATTAAAAGTAAACAATATTCAAAATAAATATAAACAATATTCAAAACAGCTAAAATATTAACGTTTAAGGTTGCTCAGCTCCCTCTCACCTCAGCAGTACATGCTCGTTGGGCTTGCTGTTGGGAAAGTGTTTTCAGTTTTTGGACATTTTCTTTTTCTGCAACCCGTAGTTCTCTGAAAATTAGAAGGTTGCATAAGTAATGGATCAGACCTAAAATATTGTACTGAAACTTGTTCAGCTCATTAACAGATGACCAACGGGATGAGTGGATTTCCAAGCATACCAAACATGATAGCATTACATTGTTTATATCCTGTCAATAACGGATTGCATAATAGTGACCGAAGATAGCATTGCAAAAGGTCGGTGAATAAGCCTGTAGCACACTAGCCGATTTTTTGTCGGGATCTCAAGGTTTCATGACAACAAACTGCTGGCCACAGCTTCACACAAGTCGAAGAGTTTACAAAGTGAGCACAATGGAAGAGTACCCAAGCACGGGTACTGTCTTCCGAGGTAGTGCCCGTGTTTGGGCACCGTTTCATTGCACTCACTTTGGGCAATGTATTCAGACTAGTGACTTAACTAGTGCCAGTGCCCGAACACCGTGCAAGGGCATTTAGTCCGGACAGGGGGTAAATAATTAAGTAATCGACTAAGTAAACAACAACCAAACGAACAAACGAACTGAGAATCAAGCAAAAAGAGACAGATCTGAACAATCGAGAATGACAACGAAAGACAGCATACAAACTCACTTTTCGTTCTCTAAACGAGTCCGTAGTGCAGAAATTTCGCTTTCCAACGACTGTATTCGTCTACAATAATCCATGATATACTTTTTAGTATTGTTGCAAATAAAAAAACCCAACGAAAACAGACGAGAAAAAGTACAAAGAAAGATGCAAATATAAGATACAGCGTAGAAAGTTGAAAGGATAGTAGACTGCCGATTGACGTTGAAAAATTCTGAAGTCTCGAGCAAAGGCAACTGGACTAGTTTTTACATTAAAAGGAGTCATGTGATAAGAATTAACGAATAAAGTGTGAGAAATAGGAGTTGTTTGTTTTCCTCATACTTTATTGGTTAACTCCGTCACATGATTCCTTTTAGTATAAAAACCTGTCCAGTTGCCATTCCTCTTTAAGAACACGTTTCGCTATCTGAAAAAGGGCCTTCGCTCAAAATGTCAGAATTTTTCTAAAGAAATTCGGCAGCCTACCGACCCTTTAACTTAACGAACTTTGTAACAATTTCCATCACCGAAGTTACAGGGTTCCAGTCGTAGAAGAAACTGACGTCGTATACAAGCTAAGATACCATGCAAAAGACTGTTCTTGGACATACATTGGGGAAACAGGACGACCGTTTCAAACGAGAAAGAAAGAACACATCAGAAACGTGAAAATGTATGCGAAAGGCTCCACAATTGCGAACCACTCGTGGAAATACAGACACACAACAGACCTTATTCCAAAATGGCAGATGATTCAAAATTCTTTTATATGCATATAAATTGGCCAGTATGAACGTGCGTTCATGCACGAAATTCAAAAGAATTCTTGCTCTAAAACGAGGCTATGGCGGCCAATTTATATACATATATAAGAATTTTAAATCATCCGCTATTTTGGAATAAGGTCTATGGATTTTGAAAACAGCTAAGTAATAGATAAACGACATTACTGAATTAGGAAGTCACTTACGTCTTGGCAAACCGCCGGCAACAAAAATGCTGACAACAATGCCAACCTATTGCCGGGGCAATATTCTATTCTAGCATTATCAACTGCAATTTCCTATTTTTATGTAAATTATTCCTACCATGAATATATATATACTGTAACCACACCCCATTTCCCATTCATGTTTTTCCCGTTGAAGGCCACAAACTGGTGGTCGAAAGCTCGAAATAAATATATGTTTGATCAGAGAACGCTGTTTTCTTTATTCAGTCAAGTATATATAAATATTAGGCTATATGATTACAAACAGTCAAATTTTCGAAAATAATAAACGGTCTGTTTTTTTAACGAACAACGGAAATATTTAAACAAAATTAAGTAAGGGTTACAGGCAAAGTAAGATGTAAATTTTTAAAAAAACTTAGCTATAAAATTGCAAACGGGCATAATGTCGCATAACCGAAGCAGTTACAGATTTAAATAACGGACGGAAATGTTTGAAAACGATAAGGTCTTAAGATAAGAAACGGTAAAAGAAAAGGGATATCAAATGATAAAGAATAAGGGGATGAGGATAGTTGTATAAAAGAGATATTTTTATTAAGGGAATGCTTAAATTTGATGAAGAGTAAACTCTAACAAATTAAGAGTTCAAAACTATTACTTTTTGAGGAAGAGATAACAGCGAAATCATCAGGAGTGATGGTGTGGAGAGTATTGTGTGAATGAGAGAATGCTAGAGAGTGAAGTATTACATAATTTTCTTCCTGTAAGAGGAGAAATTCCCATATGTTTCCAGATGCGTGTATGCGAATGTCTTTTTTAAATATTTCCGTTGTTGGTTGAAAAAAACAGACCGTTTATTACTTTGGAAAATTTGACTGTTTGTAATCATATAGCCTAATATTTAAAATTACATTTGTAGTATCTATACTTGACTGAATAAAGGAAACAGCGTTCTCTCATCAAACATATATCTATTTCGAGCTTTCGACCACTAGTTTGTGGCCTTCAACGGGAAAAACATGACCGTTTTAATCTTATAACCTAAAGTCTAATTTCCACTAGGCAAAATGCCAGTGAGGACCCGAAAGCCAATGAGAAACAAGAAAAAGGCAGTACAAGAGGAAAATTCTCCCCAGTGGATATTAGGCTTTATATTTAAAATTTCAATTGTAGTATATATATCGTTAACCTATGCTAAATTTATTACTCTGATGATATTGCGAGCTCTTATCTTTAAGCTGGGCCCTTATCTTTATTATACGTTTACGTTTTGCGCGCGGAAAATCAACAGCAACGATTCTATGGTGCTAGGTTGTAAAATTCGCCATAGGTTAATCGTTCAGTTGGATGACTTGTAATGAGGAAAATAAGAATAAACCGTCAATGTTTATGTCGGAATAATAACCACAACGTTGTGGCAAAGTTGTTCTTGTCACTCAATAACGTCAAGAAATTAGTCGGAGCGACCGCATTGGCCTATAAAAATGCACCAAAAATCGATTGTCAATAAACGTACCTTTCTTCAGATTCTGATTTATTGTTTACTTCATCCTCAAGTTTCTTAATCTGCTCGGTTTTCTCGCGTTTTTCTACCTGAAAGGCTTTTGCTTCTTGTTGGTGGCGAGATTCCAATTCTTCGTATCGTTTATCAATAGCCTGTTGTCCGAAATAAAAAAAAGTTGTCCATTGCTTTGCTGAACCTTATTACGTAAACAAGATTGTTATAGGTCTACGGAATTCAGACTGTCCGTCTCATAAGAGCTGGATTCGGGAGCCGATAGACCAATTGCATAAATACCATAACGTATCGATACCATAGCATCAACTTCATTTTTTGAATCAATCCATGTCCACCCATTGTTCTAAGGCTAAGGGTTCTAATCACCCATTGTGATTTTTCAAAAGAATGAGGTTGAGGCTATAGGTGTACACTTTGTATTGTGGTATTTATGCAGTTGGTCTATAGGCAAAAGTCTAGACGATTCCCGCTCAAGCATTAAATTTATATATTTTGAAAGGAGCTCAGAACTTAGAACATAAGAATAAAAGAAAAGATAAAACAGATCCCGAAAAAAATCCCGAGAAGTTATTATCTTAGATTATTTCGAATTGTCGGTTGCTAAAATTTCGCTAATTGATATCGCATTGCGCCATTTATTTAAGTATGGTGAAGAATCCTGCCTTCTGTGCATGTAGCAGGGCCTAACTTCACCAATCCACAGTGCAACATACACATTAACTTACTTGAGTACCAGATCCAATGTACCAAAAATTAACCCTCTCAACATAAATCTTTATGGCTAATTTACGAAGATTGCAATTAGAAAAACACATTACCCGAAACATCAAACAACTTACAAAATTTGAAATGGTTAATAAAAAAATGAACTGGTACAAAAACAAATTGAACCACAACCTTGATATTATACTAAAGTTATTATCAAGGGCACAGTCACTAAGTTTCTTAAGGCTACTATTAACTCTCGACGTTGGGACCTAATAAAATGATTAGACAGAGTACTAGAAACATGAAGGTATTTCCTTTTCTTCAGGACCTCATGGAGAAATTATGAGGAAAGCGTGAAGTTTATGGAAAATCACAACCATGTTGTGCCTCTAAATATAATATAGACACGCTTGTGTTTCTCGTTAAATATTTGCTGCCCAGAAAATTTCAATATCAAAATTTTTTCTTCGTCAATTAGTGTATACAGGAGTAATATGAATACATCGGATCTTAAACACTGGCTATCACCTCGTTTGTTATATCCGATGAAGCACTCCTCATTTCTGAATTAATATTTAAAACTTCAGGAAAGTTAAGGCGATTGAACTCAGTTTTGCTAGTTTTTCGCACGTCATCTACCTGATTTACCTCTGTCATCTACCACGTCATCTACCTGATTTTACGATTTTCTACCTCTGACAACACCAAATTTGGCAGAGTAGGAATGCGGTCATTAGCACCTAAGGTAAGTTAAGAATTTCACTGTTTCCTGGCAACAAAGTTTGTTGGAATTGGGCAGACTTTTTGACATCATTTTCATTCCATCAAAAATTAAAAACAGCAGTTAAGTAGAAGAATTCCACCGTACTTTCTGTTGTACACTGAATCACTACTTTCTTGAGAAGTGACAAATGAGTCCTCAGTAATAACAGTATTACCAATTAATATTAAAATGTTTTGGTGCATTAGCTATTAAACTTCCATCATGATTTCAATGGTTCATTAAAATTAATTTTATTTAATTAAAACTAAATTTCGGTGTACTTTCAATTATATATTTTCTCTCCGGCTTTGTCATCTATTATTTTACTCTGGCTATTGTCATACAATTTTGGTCGCCCAAAGGTTACCTTAGGACAAGGATTACTGAAACCTTCCTCACAATTCGAGTCAGTAAAACTTCAGAACCCCTGATTGCGGAAGAAATTTAACATTTTTTACATCGCATTCAATTTAAAATTATCACAAATATAACAACGCAATTGAATTTTGTTCATTTTACTCCCTTGTTCCATAGACACTTCTTAATTACAAATCAAAAGTGAAGTCGAGGGTATTGTTGGATCATGACGTACAGTAATGTGGGAACGACTCCGTTATTCAGACTCTCTCTTTCTTCGTGGGAAGGCAAGACTAAAGATGTACTAAAGATTAATCATAAGTTTAACTTCATTGAGATGACTCCCTACAGTTTCCGTTTTTACGGGATACAATTAGTACGGTCTCCATTTATAGGCACTTCTATCGTTAAAATAGTTGTACGTTCGCCACAAAGTGTGTCTAACTGTAGAAGAAGCACGAAAAAATGAGACATTTGTCGAATTGTACAATTTTCGGTAATTAAATTAAATTAATTTAATTTTGTAATCATAAAACCGATAAAAATATTACTCAGACATACCTGTTTCTGTTTTGATACCTCTTCCAATTTCTTGTTTAAATTCAAAATTTCTAAGTTGTATTTCTTTTGTAGTTGAACATTTTTGTCCAGTGCTTCTTGATGTTTGACATTCCAGGATTCGCTCTCCAGCAAAAGTTTTTCGTATTCCAACTTATATTGTTCGGTCATTGTCTCGGTCGTCACCGCTTTGTGCTTCACCGTAGCCTTTGCTTGAATACCTTTCTCTTTCGTGGATTTTATATTCATCACTGGTACACTGCCCTCCGTCATATTATGTTTACTGTATGGACAAAGAACATTTTTCTTCTCGAGTTCACCGTGTTCTTTAATTGTTTCACATGAACTGTTTTTCTCGTAATTACTGGCTAAGCCCTTATCAGACAACATTGACGACACAGTATCAGTAGAACCACCATTTGTTTCTTTGTCTTCAGTTCTCAAAGTCTTTTCATCGTTAAACGATTTCTCAGATTCACGAATTTCATCATTAAGCTCACCAGAAAAGGCTTTTGTTATGAGAGAACTGGTTTCCACAGCATCAGGCAGCGAATGATTACTCTGGTTATTTAACATTTTATCTAAATTTTTCGGCTTGTCCTCAGCATTTTGAGGTTCTCGCCAAGCATATTCTTGGTCTAATACGAAATCATTCTGGTTGCTTGTCCCTTTAATAACTTTGTCTGTTTTATCTGCACTTCGATCCTCGTTACTACCATCCTCATTACTAGCAAGCTGTGATTTCCCTGCCTTACTCAGATAGTTCAAGTCAGGTGATTTAGTGTCATAAATACTTGTTTTCAATCCACTATCCACATGCGAAACCTCTTCAATGTTTGAAAGTGAGTTCATGGAGTCCGGTTGGTATTCACCTGAAACTAAACGATTGAAAGGAAGCTCCAATGATGGGAGTTCATTTTTCTTTTCTGGTATATCATTAAACCTAGCCTGCTGAGATTTCTTATAAGATTTCGACAAATCTGTGAATAATTTTTCTTCGAGATTTGTTACAATGTCCAACTCAATGGTAAATAAACTGGACTTTGAAAGAAACTCGCGAAGTCCTCCTTCTTCTTCGACTAGTTTTTGTGCCTCTTCTGGCATCATGCTCAAGTTTCTCGTCATAAGATCACTGTCTACATGGAGTGAACCTTCCACTTTCAGCAACTGGATAAATGACCTGAGCGAAAAAATGTTTCACATTAGATAACACAACAAAGAACGTGTGGATGGGAAAGGAAGTAACTGTAGAAGAGGGAGGTACAAAGGAAGAGATGGGAAAAGAAAAGGGTAAGGGACAAGGAAAGAACAAGGGAAAAGGAAAGAAAAAGAGGAAGAAAAGGGGAGAAAAGGGAAAAAAGGAAGAGAAAAAGGAAAGGGATAGGGAAAAAGGAAACAGTAACGGGAGAAGAAGAAGGAGGGAAAGCGAAAGAGGGAAGGGGAAAGGGAAGTGGATGGGGATGGAGAAGGAGGGAAATCAAGAAGGAATGAGCAATGGTGAACAGTGCCTAGGTGTGACTTGATTGTGTTTGGGATCAAATGAAGAGCACAGGAATTTGTTAAGAGGGGAAAATCCACTCTAAAAAATATCCTAAATTTAGGGAGATAAATAAAAATTGAAAGCATAATTTAATATTCGTCGACGACTAGGAGGGGATGGGAACCACAAGATAAATAGAATTTCGGAAAAAAAAAACAATGGTTACGTCGACTGGATGGTAAAATTATCATGCCTTCGTATAGACCATCGTTTAACATCAAAATGTATCTGCAGAACATTTACCATGTGGCAAACTTGTTCGCTTAGCATGTAAAATAGTCAGTCATACAACAACTAAAGTTTTCTTTTTTTGATATGGAAAAAAAATTAAACTAATTCAACAAATACAACTGGCGGTTATTTTGAAATGACATTGAAGATATCATGACAGTTAGTAATAAGCAAAATTTCATCTCAAATTTCGTAGAAATGAAAGTCGTACTAACAAGGTAATCCGTTCGATTACTTTGGTGTATAACAATTTAAATTTCACAGATGAAAGATACGCCGGCTGAACCTCTTTCAGCTATGTCGCAACGTCACAACCTAGGAAAAGCTGCGAACCTTCGGTTTTGCAACTACTTGTACTACCACCTATAGCGATTTGATTTATGGAAGAAATAGTGATAGCCAAAGCCACTCAAAAATTTGAAGGAAAAAAAACGTGCAGTCAATGGAATCCTGGAATTTTTGCAGCGTATATTGCTTTACTCAAGATTTTTACACTGTAATCAATCGTAAAATCGACTTGGTCCTGTCATTACAGAGAAGCAATCAATCATCACACGGACTGAAAGAACCAACTTACGAGTAGATGTATTCTCTTATGGAGTCTGCCTTCCAAGGGTCAGTACTACGATACATGTGGTCATGAGACGACGAGTATGTACTCAGAGAATTCTCGATTTCTTCAGCATCATTGTGCAAGTGAGCTGGAATGGAAAACGGCCTGGACATCCATCCTGGCGGAGGTTTGCGAACACTAAAAGGAAAAGAAACGGTGCATCTTTGGATGAATAAACAAGTATGATATTGCCTAGCGTGTTTACTGTGGCTTTAAATGAAAAGTTTCTTAAATAATTTGTAATACAGCGTTGGAAAAAAGTTGGGCGAAAAGACTTATCTTCGCACTACGTTTTTTAGTTACGATTGTCGTACTGGTTGATCGCAAATTTTTCTTGAGGGATTACAACACAAAACTGATTACAACACAAAACTCCTGCTTACCGATCGCTCTCGAATATCCAAGTGAGTTTAGGACTCTCGTGAATGAATTGTACATGCACATATATGATAATTGCTAGCAGAAATTGTGTCTTGTAAACCAGCTTTCACATACCAATGGGTATGTGTGCGACTTTGTCGACAAAGCAAACATAGGGCCTAAATTACCAGAAAACGAAGGCTAAAACGTCGCTAGATGGTCTTTGCAATTATCATGAAATTTTGTGCACGAACAATAGGATATGCCCTGGGCAAGACCTAAAACAAGACCTGTGTTGAAAAAGTTGTACAGCAAATTTGGGATCTAGTGGAAGCTACCAAGGTCGTCCAAGTAGCCTGGCCATGACTTAATTTTATATGGTAAAGGATATGAAAGAAATGAAGTATGTCATTATGCTTCCACACCGTTTATTCACTCCTACATCCTCTATTCTTTAAGAATGTCACGAAAGTCATTTATTAATAGTATACATGTGAGACACTGGAATTACGGCATCCGATAGGCAACGATCCAATATCTTCGTTCGCTTCTTTGTGTGGTCATGAGGGAGGCATTTGGCTACGTTAAATTCGAACGGGAAATTTCAACGCTAGTAAATAGATTCACTCCGAGCACAGACTGCATCTAGTAGCATAACATACAATGGTTCTGACGGAATCTCGTCGTAATCTTCATCCTCTAAATACGTTGGACGATGACGCATATTTTCGTTGTCGCGACCAAGAAACTCATCCAGCGATTGGATTTTCTGTAAATAAATAAAACACAACTTAACTTCTTCAATAAAAATTTCTAAGAAAAGATATTTTCCCATAACGCTTACTTTTGTCTTCCTCTTCTTGTTTTTTCCCTTTCCTTGCTTGCTTTGCTAAAATGTTCGTAGTACGGATTTCAGTATTACTAGCGGAACACTCGCTACTAAAACTCACCACCTGGGTCCGCCTCTGCTTCTGAAAAAATCTAAAAATGGCTACCTCAATCAACTTCTATACCTAAAAGACCGCTGCTCTAAATTACTGCGCATCGTTACTCGAAACAAGTTTAGCATCTCATTTCTCCCGAATAATCAAATCTGACACACAGCATAAAGTTTTCACTTAACACTGTCATGCATCGGTACTTTTTTCTCCTTCCTCAAACGTCTTTGTCCTTTCCTGGGTAGGCAGCTCTAATACATTGCACTAAAGCCCGGTACTGCAATTAAAGTGGACAGAACTGCACTGTTCCAATTAAGCTCCAGCTGGAAACAACTAACAGACAATCAGCACTATGCACTCATAATCAAATTCATAAAACAGTATGTATATTTGACATTACTTGAGAAATGTCCTGATCGTTTGTTTTCTTAAACACAAACACGCCAGTATCTATAAAAACATGGTAAACAAGTTATTATAATGAAAACAGCTACTTTAAGAACCAACTTTCAGAACCGGCCTTTCCTGAGTTATATTTTCTAACAGTTACTCAGTTCGTCATGATATTGATCAACCTCAAGAACCCGAATGTTTGGTTAAAGATTTAAATTGTTGACATAAAAACCTACAAACTGCTCGTACCTGGAATGCTGTTCACATCTTTCAAATTTTCCGGCACCGAATTATTTTCTGCCTGAATAGACAAAACACGAAAGTAATCAATGAGCCGACGTCACCAACATAAATCTTTAAAAACGCTGTAAAGTTGTCATATAACGTACATAACAGTTGTCGAATAATTTCTAACTTGAACTTATACTTTTCTAAGATGTATATTCATTCTCATACTATACTCAATAATTATAACTTCAGTATCAATATTGTACATCGCTTGGCGACACTCACTGTTTGCCCGAGTAAAGCACATGGAGACCAGCTGTATACTTAGTAAAAATCTTGACTGGATCTGTACCTCAAAAAAGGGCCCTTTAGTTTAAAAGGTTGTGTAAAATGAACTCTGGACTTTAGCAACGTAGCAGTCGTTGACACTTGTCAATACTTAAACAGCCTTCAAAAAGTCAAGTTGCAGCTAGCTCACCATCATAGTTTTTATCGGGAAAATTCGTAAAGCATGGCTAAGAAGTGGAGTAAGTGTTGATCTATTTGTCGTTAAGTTGTATTTAACATATGTTTTCAATTAATACATACAGATAAATCAAATACAGGATGAATGAGATGCAGTTATGCACTTTACAAGCGGAGAGAAGAGAAAAAGGGAATAGAAAAGAGTTTACTGAATAATTGAAAACAAACTCCGAAAAGAAGCATCTTTGTACTAAAATATCAAGTAAAAACGCAAGACAGATGAGCAGGTAATATATATAGGATATTACACGGTTGCGTGGAGATATGGATTTTCCATATCTCCACGCAACCGTGTAATGTTCTGTTTATTATATGGACTTATTTATAGTGACACAAATACACAACTAACCTTTTAATAAAATAACGACCTAACGATCATAAAAGTTATTGATGTCTTCATCTGACAGCGGTTTGGCAGCGTTTGGACGATTCCCTTGGCCTAAAGATTTTAACTGTTTTTGTTTGTTTTTAAGTGTGTCTTGGACATCGTAAAATATTCTGTCGTTCAAAACAGAGAAAGCGTAGTTCTTTTTTCTATAGATAACGGTCAATGCTTTGGACAAATGCTCTGAGAGACGACGGCTCGTACTCTTGGCCGTTTTGCTTTCGTACAGACAAAATGAAATTCTTTATAATCGGTTGAAGTTCTTTCGGGGGAATGTCCTGTATCTCTCTGTCCTCAGAACCGTTGTGAATTGCAAGGAATTCCTTGAAAATATCGATATCGTCTTTTTTGTTGTGTTTTCGTCTTCTTGTTCGTTGCAAAACTTAAATGTCCTCGCTTAAATCCACAAACCTTGAACTAGAAGCCACTTGTAAAACAGCGAAAAAGGCGGGAAATGTTATATCACTCCTAAGCGTGACATATGAAAATACGCCACTCAAGTCCCGGATGTAGTGGCGCATGAGTACTACGAGCGTTTTAGTTCCCAATAAAATACCCTTATCCATATAATAAATTGACTTATTACCTGGTCATCGTCAACATCAATGATATATCTAACTTGCTACAGACCAATTCGTTGTTATTTAGAGGTAAGACCAAAGGTAACACGTGCGTATCTAAAATTACTGGTGATTGACTAATTACATATTAAATCAAGAAACATCTTTTAACCAAGTACGGAGAGTTCGTTAACAGTAAACATGACACAGAATACGATGTGAATCCATAGCTTTACATTTTCCAGTTATCAATCAAACGTCAATTTAGGCTACAGAACTATATAAAAAAGTACTCATGCATCATAAGAAAGTGCTCGTGCATGAAGTGAAAAGAAGTAAACTGCACACATAAGCCACAGATAGTTCAACCTTGTGGATACGATTTATTGTACCTTATTCTTAATCATAGTAGGAAGTGTAAATGAATTTGGCATCCAACACCAACCTTCCTTAAAATTGTTGCTGTATTTTTAACATTAACCCCCTTTAGCTTCTAAGCGCGCACATTAGCTCGATCTAATGTATGCAAATTGGATGCATAAACAGATTTTAATAGATTTTCAAAAGAATTCAAAAGAAAAGACCAAACATAACTTTCAAGAAGTGTATTCTTGAATTTATTTTATCGTTGCTACAGTTAACTTATTGGTTTTCATTCATGCTTATGCTTGTCCTGGAACAGTTGTGTAAAAACTCGGATAACCATTCAAATTTGTCGAATGAAATTAAGCTAGAAAAATAACTTCAAACACTATCGAATACCTACCAGATTTTTCAAAAGAAATTACAAATTATGTAATAACTCAAAATCCTTTTAAAGAATTATTGAACTCGGTTCAACGTCTCGATGCATCCACTTTAATATATTAGGTCATACAGATATGTCCAACTGGGAGCTAGGGTAAAAAGATGTTGGGTACTAATTAAGGTTACAAGTACAGCCCCATCAGAAAGTATTTCCAAAAAAACCCAGAACCAAAGCGTTTTTGAAAAAAGATCTGTTTTAGTAGTCCTCATGACTTCGATAAAACGCACGTTAATGGGTGTAACGACGTTTAAGGTGTAATAAAAGTTTCCATGGTAACCACATAGGTTAAAATATTAAAATATTACAGCCGAATTTCTAAAGGTGGAAAACAGTAGCGAGCTACCTAAACTGCGATAGGTTATTTCTCCTCATGCATGAAAAGGACACACTGATTTACATACTTCGTTTTCCTTCTCCTCTTTTACTGGAACGGCTAGAAAAACGACAGCAGTGTACATGAAAGGTTAGAAACAGCGTCAGAGCAAAAGCGAGAGCGAGAGTAAGCGTGACAGTCAGCGTGTGAGCGTGAGAGTGACGTCAGTGAGAGTGAGAATGAGAATGAGTGTTAGAGTGAGAGTGAGCGCAAGAGCAAGAGCACGAGCAACAGCAAGAGTACGAGTAAGAGCACGAGCACGAGCAAGAGTAGGAGTAAGAGTAGAAGTAGGAGTAAGAGTAGGAGCAGGAGCAAGAGGAGGAGTAGGAGTAAGAGCAAGAGCAAGAGCATGAGTAAGAGCAAGAGCAAGAGCATGAGTAGGAGCAAGAGGAGGAGTAGGAGCAAGAGCAAGAGCATGAGTAGGAGCAAGAGCATGAGTAGGAGCAAGAGCAAGAGCATGAGTAGGAGCAAGAGCATGAGTAGGAGCAAGAGCAGGAGCACCAGCACGAGCAAGAGTAGTAGTAGGAGTAAGAGTAGTAGTAGGAGTAAGAGTAGTAGTAGGAGTAAGAGTAGAAGTAGGAGAAGGAGCAGGAGCAGGAGCAGGAGAAAGAGCAGGAGAAAGAGCAGGAGAAAGAGCAAGAGAAAGAGCAAAAGCAAGAGCAAGAGCAAGAGCAAGAGCAGGAGCAAGAGCAGGAGCAAGAGCATGAGCAAGAGCATGGACATGAGCAAGAGCAGGAGCAAGAGCAGGAGCAAGAGCAGGAGCAAGAGCAGGAACAAGAGCAGGAGCAAGAGCAAGAGCATGAGCAAGAGCATGGACATGAGCAAGAGCAGGAGCAAGAGCAGGAACAAGAGCAGGAGCAAGAGCAAGAGCAAGAGGAAGAGCAAGAGCAGGAGCAAGAGCAAGAGCAAGAGCATGAGCAAGAGCAGGAACAAGAGCAGGAGCAAGAGCAAGAGCAAGAGCAAGAGCGAGAGCGAGAGCAAGAGCAAGAGTATGAGTAGGAGCAAGAGGAGGAGTAGGAGTAAGAGCAAGAGCAAGAGCATGAGTAGGAGCAAGAGGAGGAGTAGGAGTAAGAGCAAGAGCAAGAGCATGAGTAGGAGCAAGAGTAGTAGTAGGAGTAAGAGTAGTAGTAGGAGTAAGAGTAGTAGTAGGAGAAGGACCAGGAGCAAGACCAAGAGCAAGAGCAAGAGCAAGAGCACGAGTATGAGCAGGAGCAAGAACATGGACATGAGCAAGAGCAAGAGCAAGAGCAAGAGCAAGAGCAAGACCAAGTTGCAAAGTAATTTTTAAAACATTTGTCTATCGTATCGAGAGAGGGGGGTCGAGGGTTTGTTTTAAATTTACCCGAAAGTAGAGTTGACAAATTTGAAATTCCGAAATATTGAAATGTCTACATGACTGTCTTCAGGATTTTGGTGAAGAAATTGATCTTCGAAACGGACTAGGACATACAAAGTTAGATTAAACAATGATTCAAAGAGCATTTTGAGAGAAGGGGTTTCATTAATCCCTTCTTCCAGCAGTCTGTTTGTTGCAAACATCAAACGTATAAGTTTGTCCAACTTGTTAATATATTTGACTATTCGCATCAAACTTATGAACATTCTTCAGCCATGTTCACTAACCTGTCTTTTCGTCCAATGCATGAAGCTTGTTGTCCGGAATTGCTCTGAGATTTTCATCATTGGAATGATTGAATTCTTTCTTCTTGGATCGTTTCTTTTTCTTTGATCCGCTGCGAAAACACGAAGTACGAATAAGAGGGCACTAAATTGGGTTGCAGGTTTATAAATTTATGCGAGAATGGACATGGAATGTCCCGTTTTAAAACTGCAAAATAAGTTCTTAAATTTTTTGTTAATAGTGAGTGGGCAAAATCCAAGGCATCCTTGCAATTTGATTGGCTTTAGCGGCTTTTTAATTATTTCAGCCACGTTCAAATGAATCCCAGCCCACCAAGACCCTCTTAAAATTGGAGTTAGTTTTATTTGTTTGTTTGTGAATTTTGAAAGGTTGACAGAATTTCAGTAACCTTATACACTGTGGTGAAAAAAATAAAGGGTTATTATTTAGTTTTTGTTCCGCTCATTAACTCTTTCCCTGGCCGTATGAGTCCTCAGTGACCTATGGAGACTAGTATTTTACTCAGACGACTTTACTCGTCAAGGGGAAAGTCCTCGGCCAGGAAAGGGTTAAGCCTTGGTCAAACGGCGCACGATAGTCGATGATAGTTGAAACTCTCTCTGGATTGGCCACCAACTATCATGCGCTATCATCAGCTATGATGTATCATTGACTACCATGTACTATTATTTACTTCAAGCATGTTCAATTTTTTATGATAGTCGATGACGATAGATGACGATAGTTAGGGGTGAAAATAGTTCTTAAACTATCATCGACTATCACGCACAGTTTGCTCAAGGCTTTAACAGTGTGTACTAAATACGACATCCAGCTCTCATTGTTTTCTATCTGTGGAAAAAAGGTCATTAAACATATAAGGTCTACCGGTATAGAAAAACATTATCCCACCGTCTCCCCAAACAACCCAAGCTGTGCATTGATCATTTTATAAAGTAACTTCATACATCTGCAAACTAGAAATTCTTTAAACTTTATGGCGATTTGAAAATGAAGCTACCTGGCAATTCGACCCAATAGCAAAAATCTTTACCCGGTGCGCAAGTTGACTGGACAAAAAACCTGTCAGCAGTTCAAACGGCTTACCGTCGCAGACGATGGCTTACCCTGTTGTTTCCGAAGGAACTTTTTTCTCTGATTTAAGATCTTTTTTAGTTTTGGGTTTTTCGAAGTTTACCTGTCATGAATTTAAAATAACATGTCAGCATCACAGCATGTGCAACCTGCAAATAATATGTAATTATCCGACCAATTAATAGTCCAATCAATCACACTTAGCGCGATGATATTAAATCAAGGGCATGTTAACTTTATATTTAGGATTCCTAGACATATTCTGTCAGACGCGTATCAATTAGCCCACTAGCCTCGTTGTCAAATTCAAAAGAATTTTTTCTTGGAGTAATTGATATAGGTACAAAAGAATACCAGAGACGGTGTTGTTTACGAATAAGATAATTAGATATTCCCTTAAAAATGATAAAGCCTCATTTTTTCGTTCATCTGACGGAATTGAATCCTTTATTTCCAAGTTTTTAATTTCGAACAGGACTTCTACAATCATCACTCAACACCTTGAATCTGTACAACAGTTGCCTCAGTTAACTTACCATGTATGATGGTAAGCTGTACCTCACCATCACGGTCCATGCATAAACAATCACGATTACCTGAAGTTACTGTTTTTCATTACCTCAGTTTTAAGTCCTTCTGTATCATAAACTTGGATTGACACTATGTGGCCAGAACAATCTACAGTCAAACAATCGTTTTCCAGGAAATCCTATCAAGAAATCTACACATAAGCCTATAACTGAATGAAGATCTCGACAGCTAATGGAACACGCAATCTTAAAATACAATGACCCCGACATAACGCAACACCGATTTGGAACATCACAGCACAGAATTCAACAATACAAAAACCCACAACGGTAAAATTAAAATAAAGTTATGGTTGCAATAGTTTTGCATCTAGTAAGTACCAAACAACAAAATTAAACTTAGCACAACATACTATTGTCTCTGTTATTCGATAGTTCGGCAGTTATTGTGTATAGTTGTAATTGGCTCAATGCTGCAGCAATAACTCTTCCGTGTTATCTTATCATTTATTTTGTTCAATTTAAATACAAACTAAATTTAATCAAGTTAAGTTAAATTAAATTGAATTACGTTAAAACTAAACATTAAATCAAAATATAACATTTACTTTAAATGTAAATCAAAAATTAAAATAAAACGCAAATCTAAATTATCTGATTGGCTGCGAGAAATTACCGCCATTTTGGATTCGCTTTGAAGTTTATACAGTTGAACCCCGATAATTCGAAGTCTCAAGGGAAACTAAAAATACTTCGAATTAGCGGGGTTTCGAATTTTC
>JBAHVQ010000223.1:171498-193791 GCA_036872915.1 Nanipora kamurai
TTATTAAATATTTCATAATATATGTCTTTGTTATGCCTCTATTTAAATATATTGTCTGGGCCATCATATTTTTAACTTAAACTAATTCGCAGATAAAAGTGAAGTCGTCTGCCCTCCTCTAAATCATGCCCCTGTTTAAGCCTAATGTGCACGGTTACGAGCATCGCATACGATTGTTCGTTCTCATGTATGTCTGATGTGTACAAGTGCCTTCGTAGCTCAGTTGGCAGAACTCTAAACAGGGTAGCGTGTTTGTTTCGAAGACGGAGGCCGTATAGTTGAATTGGTCACTTCCTAAACTGCATTTTCTACTCTGTTGCCAGTGGCCTCCGAATGTACCTCAAATTTTATTGTGGTCTTTTTTAAACACAACTTTTGAATTTTCAATATTTTAAATATATTTTAACTTAATAAGGACTGAAAAAATTGAAAAAACGATTTAAAAACCTTTACTTTAACTTCATGTCATGATTCGTTGCCCAGCAACGAACCGTGACTTGTTACGTGCGCAAAACAGCACTTTTCTGACTAAACTTTTTATGGAAATAAAACTTTTGCAAAAAAATTTGGGTTTTTTTTAAGCAAAAAGTTTTAAACAACGAAAGGCTCGTTCTTCAAGCTTTGTGAAAACTCAGAAAAGTTGTGAGCTCCCCAACGGGAATCGAACCCGCGTCTCCAAGCTTATATATAAGCTTGCAAAACACCTACACTCTACGCTCTGTAGATTGAGTTTGCTCATACATACAAAACGTTTTAGTTTTCTATGCAATAAAAACTTCGTTTTGAGCCAAAATTCGAACAGGAAGTAGGTCAAAATTGCAAATGTTTCCAGAGTACACTGCTGACCTGCATTTGGGGAGTCGGATACAGAGTTAATTTTATTAATATAATTAGCACATTGATTATATATTTAATAAAAAAGAGTCTACAGGATCTATTGCAACATTCGCGAGGGAATATTGAACAGGATCTGTGCTCTCACTGGATAGTTAGGCAGCCCAGGTAAGGAATTCGTATGCGATAATCGTACTGTCAGGATGCCTTCTGAAAGTTTACAAAATGAAAGGTATGACTCCAGCGTGCATAGTGTCAGCGAATGTAACGTAGTTATATCACTCAGCAGCTTTAAATCGATGTTCCATCACTGGAACGATGCTAGCCTCCTTACATTTAAAAAGGTTACATTCAAAAAGGTTACATTCGCAAAGTTGTGAGACAAGTTTCAGGAAAAGTTGAACCATATTCTACTTTTTGCAACGTTAGACGACAAATTGTAGCGTGTAACATCCCGTCTTGTAATTTGTCTTGTGAAGCTACGAAAGAGAGCCAATCGCAGCCTGACTAAAGGCCAGTGCGTTGAAGGTTGCAGAGTAAATTGCGAACGTCTGATCTCTCTTGAGCTTCACGCAATGATTTTTTGCCACAGAGATAGCGTTCCAATTTGCAAGGAAAATTGCCTCGTATATCATGGCCTTAAGCGACGAAAACTAATGGACTCCAAGTTTACCTATGGGTTATTCTAGAGGAACTGTTTGAAAACTTGACTACATCTCGTGAGTGAAACTAGCCGTCACATCGCCCTAAACAAATTAAAGAAAGGTCAAGACATGAGACATCCTGCATTCACTGATCATCCATTTGATTCCATTTATACATAATCTAAATACATTTATTTCAAGTAACTTTAGAAGTGAACTTTTAATAATTTTTTATGTACTTCGTCCGGTATTTCCATGCTTAACCTTTACCCGGCACTGTTTCCATTTGTCAATTTATTAATTTTACTCTGGCTAACGCCAGACGATTTTACTAGTCAAGGGGAGACCTCCTGAAAACCTGCCGGATAAAGAGTTAAAAGAACCAGAAAACGACTGCTAAATTTAAGCCTTAAATCAGTGAAAACACTAGTTCAGTCTTCCTGTCTTTCAGCTTCCTCACATACATCTCTGTCACATAATTGGCTTTGTCTAACTTGAAAGACGCCGTCTACGTCTGTTCTATGACAGAGGACCACCCGGGACTTTCATAAGACTGGATTAGTGTTTTCACTGACATAATGGTTAAATTTAGAAGTAAGAAGGCGTTCCCAGCATGGTCTTTCCAAGTGTAGAATCACCGAAGAAAATAGACCACACTCTAGTTTGAAATCTTTTGAAAGTAATCTAAGGCTGTGTACCATTGTACACAGTCTTGGACTTATTTATTTCTCTTTGCGTGAAATAAGAAGGCTTTCCCAAAAAAAAAAAAGACAAAGTTACTCATTACTTGGCCGATACGACGTGGTATTTGAGAATGGAAAGCAGTTGTTACTCGGCAATGTAATCCGAAAGCAAAACGAGATGGCAAAAGAAGAAAAACTTTCGAGTGTTAAAAAAACGTGAAAATGGTCTATTCTTTCAAAAGGATTTACCATCCAAATTAAGATAATAAATGACTTAAAATTCCCAAGACTATCTAATAACAGCATATCTAATCGAAGAGTAAGTAGTGAACTTAACGGACTGATATTGATGTTCTAACTGACCGTACCAAGGGATCAATGGCAGGGGGACCAGACATGCAAAATTTATTTATGCATGGTAAATGCGTCAGAGGAGTCTGGGGAGCTGTAGTTTTTTGTTCAGAATGTTTGCAGTTTCAGTTGCTTCAAAACACTAAATTATCATAACATGCAACTCTATTTACAATTTTTTCAATCGGACTTCTTTATTTTATCGCTGGACTTCGAATAATTGGTAAATAAAAGAAACAGCGTTTTTCCCCATCACTTCTCATGCTATTTTCTAGCAAATTTTAGGAGGCCAAGGCTCTCCCTGCCCGCATCAGGTACGGGGCTGCTTGGAGTAAACTTTGTTTTTAGATCGTGGAAATGCTGTTACTGACGTTTGTGTAGAGCGAAGATTCTTTGTTTTGCATGAAGAATTCTATTCAAAGGAAAAGCTGTCGGTAGATCAAGAACGCCTGTTGCTTAAGGAGATTCCTCAGTTTTCCATGACGCACATTTACTGCGCACATCTAACATTAAATTCTTACACAACACTTGCAAAATGGCGGCCATTTTAGATACATCTATCAGATCTAGTAATGGCCACTTTTGTAAACTTAGTGAAGCTGGGCAAAGGAAAACGACGTAAGAGAACAGGAAGAGGAAGCCCAATGAAAGTGTTGCAGTAGAAAAATGTTGAAAGGAAGAAGTACGACCGATGAAGTTACTTGGGAGATGAATAATAAAGATTATTATTGCAAATATTAATTATTAATTATTAATTAATAATGAATTATTAAATTAATTATTATTAATATTAATAATTAATTTAATATTAATTAATTAAATTAATTTAATTATTATTGGGAGATGAATAATAGATCAATAGTGTTGGTTTGAAACGTCTACGTGTATTTATTTTCCAAATACCAGCTAGATAGCCCTGGTAGATTATCCGGTAGGAAATACGTAGACAAGGTATTCATGCTGTTCGCTATCATATATCACTCTAAGTTCAGTCTTAGAGAAGACGCTCGTATCTGTTCGACACCTGGTCGTTTATTTCTCCTCAAAACTTTCTTACATTCTACTCGTCAACTCAAGTCAAGTTTGGTGCGTGTGCCTACCAAAGTGAGTATCACAGTATTTTGTGTCTTTAGCGTTATTTTACTCGAATGATTCTTAGTTACTCTCGTAAAATTGTAGTAGTTGAGTTAGTTCTATTTTGCGCTATATGCTTATGTTAGTTAAGTTAGCATTATTTCTTGGTTATTGTATTTTTGTTCGAACCCCAGATCAGCATACCTACTGCCTGTTAGATTCTTCTATTCTACCGTCTACAATCGAGTCATTGTTATTAAAATCGTTTTCACCGATCATCAGTTGTGGAGTTCGATCATTGCGCTACGCTTCAGGCTTGCCAAATGTGACCTGTTATGATCGTGGTCCGTGAATTCTATCCTCGTGGGTTACAAATAGCATATCACAATGCATCTGTAAAGATGCATAGCTTCAACTTCATTCTTTTGAATTCTATCGAAAAAACGCAAAAGCTCAGCACAATGGCAGAACATGAACAGAATTCAAAAGAATGAAATTGAGGCTATGCATGTATAATGATGCATTGTGGCATTTCTGCAATTAGTCGGCGACCGTTCCTTTTTTAATTTATGATGTTTAATATACAATTTATTGCTTCTTGAAATAATATGTCTGGAAATAAGGAAAAAAGACATTTCTGAATCTCAATAACGTATGTAACTAGGTTTCTATTTTCGTAAAATACCATGTTCTTGTCTATATAATCACCAGATAGATACATTATGATAGGACTCCAGTTAAAAAGTTTGATAATTGTTGTATGACTGCGATTTTTGCTCTAACTGTTAACTGGCTGGTGCCAAGTTGGAAGACGTTGTCAAGTTGGACGGTTGAAGGTTGCCAAGCTAGACGGCGCCAAGTTGGAAGACGTCATATTATGCTTGTTATATCGTCTAGCTAATCAAGCTCCGTGACCTCAACTTTTTTTAAGTCTTTTAATATGAACATATCAGATCCTGAGAAGTTTCAGGAAATTCACACTTCGGAAACAATTACTGAGGAACAGCTTTAATCCATCAGAGACCTCGAGATTAAAGTTTGGGACTTAGGAGGCGTCAAGTCTCAGAACAAACCACCTCATGTGCACTGTGTAAAAAATTTGTCGCGGGGAGCAAAATTGTGTCCCCGCGACACATCCCTTCGCGTGAATAATTCCTTCAGTTCATGTTACGAGTTTCAGGGATAAATTCCCCCAATGAAAGATTAAAACAGCCGCCTCCCTCCCTTGGAGGATTATCAATTTGAAGTAGTCATGCAGTCAAAAAACTGAGTCCCCGCAAGATGCCTCCGCAATTTGGCGCCTTGAGTTTCCCAATCTTAATTAAGAGGATATTTAGTAATTTGTCAGAGGGGAATGGTAACTAATATGGCGTGGCACGTGCGCATGGGTAGATAGTGATGTTGTTGAATCGTTATTCTTTCGCGACGGCAACGTTTGCGTAGGTACAAATGTTCTATGTTTGTATGAAAAATTCAATAAAACTTGGTAAATAAAGGAAACAGTTCAAGTTCAGCAACGTTTCGATCTAGTTTTTCAAAAGTTTTCATAAAACAAAATTTTTTAAAATCTACAAATTCAATCTAAAAAGTCTATTCCGACATCCTCCCGTAATATTTTACTATGTTATTCTTTGATGAAAAATATATCCTGATTTACCAATTTTTAGAAAATTTAATCGAAGAAAAACGAAGATAATGTATCTTAATTGTGATAATGTATCAATGGGAATCTATGAAAATATACTGTTTCGTTGCTATTGTTACCATGGTAACACTAGAAAATTGCACAAATTGACCATTATCTTATGGCATTCAGAAATTTTGCTGATTAAACTGTGAAACGTATGGACTCAGAAAAATGTTATCATAAAGACAAACTGTATTGAAAACCAGATTTAACAAAATAAATTATAAAAATCAAATATTATCAAAAACAAATTATTGAAAACTGTACCAAACCGTAATCTCATGCTACAACTTATGTCATAAACATAAGAAAAGTAGCTATGCGCGAAAAAAAATTCAGCTGATGGAAAATACCAGCTGGAGGACCACCAGGCGGAGGTGGTCCTGGAAAGGAGGTTTTTTGTTGAGCATGGTAAGCTCCAGACCATGCCTTGTGAGAGTGATATGGTCCTTGCTTCTCGGACTCGTGCCACTGCTGTAGATTAGGATGACCTTCTCCGTGACTGGGTCCCGACCACGCTTGCCTTGGTACTGGTGGACGCCTGTTCGCTTCCTTAACGAAACATAGTAACGTTCAGTATCCTCATCACTTACCATGATACCTCAATGTTTATTGAAGGATCTTTGAAGACGGACTAACCGCTTATGCTTCGGCCAACTGACAGTAATGAGAATGACCGCGATTTCACATGTAACCACAATGTTTTGTAAACTTTAAATACCGTAGCAGTGTTAATTCTTAAGTGAATGAATTTTATTATGATCTTTGTCCTTTTTTTGTTTTTATTTTGTTCTTTCATTTCCGAGATACCAAATACAGTGTTCTAAGACTGTTTTCCACGAGGCAAATTCTATCGATAGATTCACATTTAACCTACACTGCTGAAGTCAACTGAAAAAATTGACTCGAGCGGGCTTTGAACTCGTACCTTCGGGAATCCCGTCCGCCGTTCTACCTGTTGAGATGTCGAGCCTACAGCTCAACAGGTAGAAAGGCGGACCGGATTCCCATGGTGCGAGTTCAAATCCCGCTCGAGTCAACTTTTTCAGTTGACTTAAGCAGTGTAGGTTAAATGTGAATGTATCGTTTCATATTATCGTGAGGATGATTCTGAAATTAAATGCTATCGAGCAAATCGATTTCTCATTGTATAAACTAATTACTCCAGAAAACCTGGAGGGACTGGGTGACAAGAGGGGGTAAGGCCAAAAAAATATATGGGTTTCCTATTTCCTCTTGAAAAGATTTAGGTAAGGTAGGTCGGGTTTTCTTTTTTTGTTTAACTTTTTTTTTTATTCAGAGCTCATGCATACACGACTATCAATTTACGGTTCTAAGGTGGTACCACATGTAAAAGCATTATTTTATATGAGCAAACACACAATTCATATGTATTCAATATGAGAACATATTCTACGAACAAACAAGCAAACAATACTAAATACAAATTGTCGTAGGTATAATGCTATTCAATTTGCTAGTGTTGGTTAAGGTGTAACAGTTATTGTTTTCCAAAGGACGTTGAAGAACCGGTGTCTTTCCTTCTTCTTTACTAACAATGCAAATAGGAAGGACAGTCTTGTATTTCTTCTTCAATTCCTGATCGGTTTCTGCTTCCTCTGTTGCACAGTGGGCACATATGTCCTTTCTTCTTAGTTCTGAACCATAGTATGGTATTTCTACTGGTGTTGAACATGTAAGGAAGGCTCTAACCATCACATTGCTGCCTAGAGGATTGCTTGGGGAAGCACAGGTGCTCCACAAGTGTAGTCCTACTCGCTCATGGAAGTCGCTAGTGAAACTTTCTGATTGATTAATCATCTTATCTCAAGACTTACCCAAACTTAATTGGATATTTTTAGTTTACCGTTGAAAAAACGCAGAGAAGAGTTTCTTTGTTTCGTGCATAACAAAGAAGCCATGATTGAATGCTGTAAGCACTGAAGGGTGCTTTTCTTCCAGCTTAGACACATTTCGGTAATGGACTGACAGCCATCTGGCGTAATTCTGGCAGTCAAGACAAAAATAGTATGGAAGAAGTTGCCTGACTTCTTTGACATACACTATTAACAAAAAGCTGCAAATTTACCGTAAAATGTACTGGCAGCTGGGACGCCAGAAAAAGTACTGTAAATTTACAAACATTAATTAAATTACCAGTAAAATTACTGGTTTTCTTACAGTAAAGGACACTGCAATTTGTAACCCCAGCATGTTAAAAATGAAGGTTTACTGTACTTTTTTTGGAAAAAAACGTGAAGTGGTTTTTTCGCAGTAAATAATACTGTAATTCGTAATTACAGTATCTGAACAGTAACTTTTTACAGTACCTTTTTCTGTAAAAATACAATTATTTTTAATAGTGTACAAAGCAAAGTTCCTTTCTCTGATCGATCTAATGAACTGCAAACAAAGGAGTTCCAGCTCTAACACGATATCCCAGTACAGAAACTGTGGGCTCTTCTTCTTCATTTCCTCTTTCCAATCCTCAAATGATTTGGTGGTTTCCTGGGCTGTTTACTCGGCTTAGGCCTTCCTCATCAATACATAGAGACTTGAGCCAAAAGACATGGAAGTACCATGGAACGAATCCTTGGAACTAGTGGAACTAAGGTTGTGATCTATATTATTGACTGCAGAAGTGGTGGACACGTCTTCTCTTAGTTTAAAGGGGCACACAACTCCGTAACTCTCAGTGTCTCACAACACTATTAGTTACTTCGGTTGAAATTGGAAGAAGCCTATCATAAGAAATTGACAGCCTGAGCTTATAAAATGCATCTATTAATGTCCTATTTCGTGTAACGCCATGGATCTTGATCGCTGTGTAAATAGGAAGGGGACATTATTTTGTTCATGAGTGGTGAGTAGCTCCAGTAGATTCAGATTTTTCTCGTACTTTAGATACGCTGTTAAAAACAAAAGGATGAGCAATAGTAAGGCAAGCCTGATTGTCACTAGCATCGTCCTTGTTATTTGATCCTTTCAAGCAGAAGCGGATTAAGGGGCGGCTGACTGGGCTACAGCCAGGGGCCCGCGGATTTGCGGGCCCTAGAGGGGGCCCGCTGAAGTAGTTTTTTTTAAAATTTTTATAATGTTCGAGGTCCCTGGGGGGCCAATCAGAAAAACAGCCAGAGGCCCATGGTACCCTTAATCCGCCTGTACTTTCAAGATCAGGTTTACCAATGTTATAAGGGAAGCAAGAATGGCATTTGGTTGGCATCCTGGTGCAAAGGTTCCATTGAACGTGTTTTTAGCCTTTAAGATCTCTTTTTTTGGATTCTTGCCGTTTTTGGCAAACAACACGCCGTGGTATCTCCTCACTGCTTAGCTTCCATTAATGCATCTCCGATTTCATGCTTTAGCACCAACAGGACATCTCGCCCTTGGATGTGAGCTGGAGGTCTGGAAAAACAGCCAATATCCTATCTTTCAATCTTGTTGAATGCACGTTTTCGTGCGGTGATTCTTGTTCTTTTAGCTTGGATGCAAACAATTTTACGAGATCTGAAAGCTTCAAGACAGCTGGTAATTGCGTTTCGAGACATTCTCAATATGAATCACTAGCTCGGCACATCCACGTCCATTGGTAATTCAGGAAAAGATAGCTCAGCATCAGGAGGCTTTACTTGCCTTGTCTTATTATAGAGAGATACTAGACATTTGGCATGATATTTGGCTTCCATCGCGACCACATTTCCAGCTGCCAACTAAGCTAAGAGCTTGTTATCTTTAAGTAAAGAGGCACAGCTTCAAGTTCTCTGGTCTACTTCGAATGTAGAGGCTGCGTGAAGATTTGATGGACTATCTTCCAAACCACAGAAAAAGCAGTCGGGCTTTAATAGGGCTTGACAAGAATTCATCTCTCGTGACTTTACATTTTTTGCTCTTTACAGCAAGCATTTTCTTCCCTTTATCCCTTTCTGGCTCGCTGCAACTTTGTATTGTTAAACATCTCTCGGCACGATTTATACCACGAGGCTTTATTCTGAAGAAGATGTTGCTCCAGAACTTGTTTAGTTTCCAATAGATCGAAGCTGAAGCTAGAGGGAAGGCTCTTAGACTCTTGAATTCTTGTAGATTTTTCGCAAATAAGGAATAGCCTGTCCCAACATCTTTTTTCTTTGAGCTTGCAGGACACCTCAAAGCCTCTCCCATTCGGTTTTGGTATATAATAGACAGAGACCAATACATGATTATAAAGTTATCAAAACATGTGAAGTTACAGTGATATCTCGGAAACACTATGGATCGGAAAACACAGCTGTTGCATGGCCATTTTCTTTGACGTTTCAAACAAATATAGACACCTAACATCAATTTGCTGTGCTCAAATATACTTTTTCAAGCAATATTAAAGAAGAAGAAGTCAAATACAATCGCTTATTACTTAGAATGACTGCAGATGCGCATGGTGGTCGTCATGTTGAAAACCGTTAGAAGTCTGAGTACTAGTTAACAGACTATTAGCTTTATTTTAAAGTTAACATTGTAAATAGAGGGGTTTTTTGTATTAAAGTTAAACAGTGAAACATTTCATCACATAGAAGCAAAAACAAAAAGGGAAGCCTACTGAAGGGATCCCAACTGCACCACAGGAAAGCCAATGTTATTTTTAGAATCCTCTTTAATAAAGTCACGGGACAAAATTCTTTGGTTAATCTGATTGCTATAACACAGTATCTCAATGTAAACTAGTATTCTGTAAACATTTCACCTAAGAAAGGCTGTTTTCAATGATCTTTATTCGGAGCCTCGTTTCCATGTTGGCAGTTTTGGGACATGCGTAGATCTCAACTCCGGGTTTTGCCTGGGACTGGTTCCATATCCACTATTTTTGGTCATAGTGATAATAGTCATCATGCCAAATCTCGTACTTTTATCTTCAATTTGAACGATTTGGCCATTTTTGCGATGATAGCAGCTGGACTATCTATGCTCAGGACTCTATATCCCAAAGAACACTCGTGTTCATTGTCTAACCTTTACATAAATAATGTCGATTACATAGCAACTCTCACGATGGGATATACGGACTTTCCCCTTGGCATTGTACTAATAATTTTTCACCTTAATTTCGAGAGTCCAAAGTATGAAAATGTTTTCTGTATACAATAATTGATGGTTTGCGTTCAATTCCATGAGATTAAAAGCCAAAGATACGGTAGCCATGTTGTTTGCCAAATACAATAGAAGTTAATGAGGTTCTTTTGTTAAAGTTCCACCAACATGGCCGCCGTGACGCCACGTGCAAATCGTCAATACTTTTGTCATTTCACGTAATCGTAAATTGTCATTAAAACTTATATCTACTTAGCTGATAAAACTCATTCCAACGTTAAGCTTACCCAACAGTCCTTGAAGCCTAATTCCATAAATCACTTGCACTCATTCTCTGGTCCTCACATGGTTCGGTCGATATTTTTTTCATTCATACGTAGTCCCCCTAGCCTAGTTTGATAGAGACTTTGAATTCCTTACACAACAACGAAATTACGAGGGCTATTTAATATTCTTAATTAATAAAAGATTGTTATATTAGAAATTGATATAAAAATTTGAGTCCTGCGTCGGCAGTATTGAACGGCTTGTAGATAGTAAAAAGGTTTGGGAAACTGCCGGAACTTAAGAATGCTTAAACTGACGTTTCGAGTGAAGGCCCTTCGTCGGAGTGAAACGTGCTTCACTTTGTTATATTAGACGTCATTCATGAATAGGGTCTATTCAAAACTTATATCAAGAGAAGCCACCGAGACCGGAAAACATTTGAATTACACGCGAATAAAGACATAAAACAGACCTTCACTGACCTAAGACCTTCCTTCATCGACTATTGGTTGGAGTCTGGCAGCAACCTCCTAACTCAGCAGGTTAGGGTCTGAACTGCACTCCAGTGGCCTAGAAGTTATTTATTCGCGGCAAGTGTAAATTAGATGTAGAGATAATTCGCAGACATTTTTTTTTGTCGCTTCTTTGACTATCATCTTCAGAATATCGGGTGTAAAAACAAATATCATTAAGTACATACTTTTGTCTTTTTTCCGTCATCAATTTCCACGATGTCAATTTTGACATACATGATACAGAAGCCGCAGAGAACAATTAAACGTTTTAACGACCAGTGATGTTTATGGACAGAAATGTTAACATGGAAGAAACGAGAAGGCGCATGTGAAGGTCGAAGAATTCGAGTCCAGCCACCGTCGTAGCTGTCATAGGCATTTAGGTTATGTTAAAGGAAATATCAAATGAAAAAATTATATTCGCATGTGACATTTTTAGATGAAAGACTTTATACAATCACAAAAATTATCTTTATACTGCTCTAATATCTCAATTCGTTCTTGAGATGTTGAGCCTGCTTTAACATTCAAATAACGCACAACTTCTACGTAATGCTGCACAATGAATTACTGTAAAATCAGGAATATCTTTGGAGTTATTCGAACGACGTTTCTTGGAACTATGCATGTATGTAACCACTACATTAAATAAGCAAATTATCGAGTGATTTAATTGAATAATGACAAAAATATACTCCATTTCCCACTACTTCATCACGTATTATGATGTAGAATGCATAAGTGTGTAAGGGCTGACCAGTGACATCGAGTTGTTAAAGAATTCAACATAACGAGTGATTCATGCTTCACAAGCGATGTTCGGTCTTTAATCACATGAGTAAACATTGATAAACCATCTCATCTCACAACTTACCCAAACTTAAATGTATATTTTTAGAGCACCATCGAAGAAAAAAGGTCGTAGCTGAGAAATTAAAATATACACTGATTAATTAATATGCGATAAGTAGTGTAACCAGTGGTTATCGCACTCGTTATTATTATTATTTAAATTAATGCATCAACAATTGATCTGCCGAACATCAAAGTGTCTCCTTTTCAAAAAGAAAACAGTGTAATAAGTAGTGATGACCCTCTTTTGAAAGATAGTCACACTGCTGAATATCAATGAGTTGGATAAAATATCTAAAGTTTCTCTGTGTGTGTGGTACAAGCTAATGATTGCTAATCATATAATTAGATAATGATGAGATGTGCGAGAGCCGTAAAGACCAGTTTTTATTTTAAAAGTTCGTTTATGTGAGAGAGTCTCTTTCGATCGTTTATGGCTTCTAACCGTTCATATAAGCGCAATTTAATGTATACAGATTGGATGCACAAACAGATTTCAATAGATTTTCAAAAGGATTTTTAAATAGATTGAATAATCTATAATGTCTTTTGAGAAATTTGAGAGCGAAAGGGTTTAAATTTATTTTTTCCATTTTCTATTCTTTTTAACATAGGTATAAGGGTAATATGACGGGCATGACTTGCAAATACATATGCAGTATAAAAAAAATGTCAATGTCTGTAAAATTATTGAGTCAATAAAAAGACTGAAACCTTATAATTAGCTGCCTTCGGATCCTTTGTTTTCCCGTTAACTTTTGTTTTCTTGTCCACCGATCAGTTCATAAATTCGATTTTTCCTATTAGCCGATTAAACTACGTCTCGGGTAAAACCACGCTACCACGGCTCTTTTTTTCTGACGTAAAAATAATTGATCATAAAGTTGGATGGTTCATCCAAGATTCAATGTTTCCTTATGCTGAGATAGCGGGTAATTGATTCAAATAGATCTATTTAATCTTCACATCAGTTGACACAAATGCAGATAAGTAGGCATACGACTATACGCAACAACACTTCGTTTATCAAGATATTTTATAGTAATTCCTTGAAAGCTTGCCAGGTGATAATAGTAAAGTGAATGTAAGTTTGTAGAAACACCACATTATTTACTTAAATCATGCTGAGCTTTCGACTTGTTAACTCAAGCGGTCTTCATAGAAGACGAATTGCTCTGAAGACGACTTCAGTCAACTGATCGAAAGCTCAGCATGATTTAAATAAATACTGTGGTGTTTCTACAAACTTACATTCACCATATTTTATATTTCTGTAATACGATATTAAAATGTTTAAACTTATGCCTATGACAAATATAAGAGCCCAGCATAAAATACGGAGGAAAGGCATGATGAAAAACAACAAGGAAGTACATACAACATTTATTAATTTCTAACTTTTCGTTGCCAACTTGCAACATCATCAGAGATAGAATTACAAAGAATCAGAGTACGAAGATATTTAGCGACACAGGGCATATCAATTACAGGCGTTAAACAATAGAAAGTCAAGATAAAAATAAAACTTGCAGTGGAGCAAAGCAATGATAATTAATACGTAAGAAACAATAATGGAGACGTACAAGATGGATCAAAAAGTGTCACAAGACTACGTTTCCCGCCTGGTCAATCTATTGCTAAACTAAATGGACATTTTCTACTACCTAAAGCCCTTTATGGTCAACAGACAAGCTTGCAGCTTCTTCAAGCCCTTCAAAAAGGCATGAATGTATGAACTAAGACTGAAGGTACATGTACCAGAGTTTTGGCTTCGGCTGCTATGCGAAAAGTGTTAAAGCTAAACTATATTTGGGAAATCAACAATAATTGTTCGTTATCTGAACCTGTTTATGTCCAAGCCAGTGACATAGTGAGCACAAATAGCACTCTGCTATAAACTTAACTTTTGGAGCCACATTTCCCCAATACCAACCTGTAAAATAGAAAAAGTGTTGCCAACAATAGTTTGTTAATATTCAGGAGTGGAAACAAGTGCAATAGCCTTAACGATATTTTTTATATTCTTGATATTTATATAAAATAATTCACGTTATCACAATTCGACGCCTTCTTTATTTGGGCGCTGCCCACACATCCTTACAGCACTGGTCTGAGCTAACATTTTTCTTCAATTTTCTCAAGAAATTGATTAAAAAGCCCTGCTTTTTAACTTCTTCCCATCCCTATGATTCGTTTTCGAACCATACAGACTTTAGTATTTTACTTCTCTAACGCCAGACGATTTTACTAGTCAAAGCGAGAACCCTAGGTAGGGAAGGAATTAATCAATAACCCCATTCTTTCACTGGTCGATTTCAAGAAAATAATCAAAACACATTTTAGAAAACTTTTCTGCTTCACGAGCCATTACCCTCGAAGGGTCATATAAAATAGACCACGACATTTTCCCGTTTACCGTAACGTTATCATGAACAAATGTAGTTGCTAAACAATGAATGAGGGTGTTAAAAAGACACTCATGCAGTTTATATGTGTATTGTTTTTGCTCTTCGCCGAATTCAAACGAACCTGCACTGGAGAGATTATTGCAACCGGACAACCTAACAAAATTGTGCCAATCAGGCGGACTAAAAATCTCATCCAGGAGTTCTTCAGCACTAAAAGAGTCCACAACAGTCATATTTTCTGTTATGTATTTGTCTTCCCTCAGGTCTTGTTGAATACGTTGTGTAATATCTAGAGCTAACTTCCACAAGTCCCCATCTTCTACTGTATATTCAAGTGACAAGAACTGAGGTAAGGCGAACTGCCCAAAATATTCTTCGGGTGGTTTTGGGTGACAATTACGTTGGGCATTGATGGGTAAGCAGTGTTCTAAGTGGATCTTCTTGTCGCTAAGACTTTCGTCTTGAATAAGTTTGCAAAAAGCCATATGTACGGCGGCCATGAGTGCGCCAGTCACCGTGCATCCGTTTGATTTGCAAACTTTCAATATCTTCGAAGTCTCAGTCTCGCTGAAAGTCTTATATATTAAATCCGATCTAAGCCAGGGCGAAGCAGACCGCTCCATGCTTGGTGGAAATTTAACAAAGAACGGGTTGCATTGTTTGCTGGACAGCATACGACGAATTACAGTCTTCATTATAAACTTTGATATGCGACGGATACCCAAGCATTCTGCCACAAATTTCAAAATAGACCATGGTCTTCCATGCGTAACGAGATCAAATAAGCTCGGCATTAAACTGCGACTACAGATATCCTCATCGCCCGTACGCGATCCTTGGGCAACATCGTTGAGGTAGCGAAGGAACTGTTTACACAATTTCATACTGGACACGCCATCACAACAAGCGTGATCCAATTTAAAAATCACAGTGTTGACATAGCTCTCCGTTTCAGGAAGGAATTCCTCTTGCAATATCACTGCCCGCCACAACAGACCAGTCCCGCGTTTCTTGCTGGCTATTTCGTGCCACACATCCTGCCAGTCGCGAGCCTTTACGTCGACACTTGTAAAATCAAGCATATCAACGATTTCTTCGGCACCCATGATTTCAAAATATCTATCTTTAGCTAACGTTGACCAAGAAGGTGAGGTTGTGATGACCGCTCTGAACATGGGTTGTCGTTTCGCCAAAATCAGGAGAGCTTTACGAACGTGGTCTTTTGAAAGCTTTGTTTTAGACTTTAGCGAAACGATTAAGCAAACGTTTCCAGTACCTCCTCGTTCTTGAGATAACTGATCGAAGCCTGCTTCAAATTTACCGAGTCGACGTCTCGTTTGCAAAGGTTGTGATGGCTTTCTGATCACCTTGTCGAATAGATTTTGCAGAAATCTATAGACGAGAATTAGACTAACGAGTGTAAAAAATACTTGAAGAAAGCCAGTATTGAAGAGAATTTGCCAGTCCATTTGTAGACTTGAAGACCATTCAAGCCGGGTAAGAATTATTTAGGCAAGCGTTTTGTGGCTACGTTTACCTGAAAATACACCAATCTGAAGGAAGCAGAGGAAGTCAAATTTCAGGATTTCTCGGTGACTTATGCACTAGTCAACTGAAACCCCGGCCCCCTTACCCCCGGGCATATGTGGGGTTTCAACGAAACTTTGCGGGGGAAATACAGAATTTTAACAAACGTTGCCAGTTTCCTACCGGGGGTTTTAACACAACGATTAAAGCCGGGATAAAATAGCCGATACTTAACTCACAGAGTGCGGAGCTTAATAGCGGAGATTTAACTCGTACGGCCTGGAAACTAATACCGGACTACCGGAGATTTAAGCTATTTATAAATTAGCTCGCGCGTTCTGCCGTTCCAGGGGCGCCGGAAAGACTGAAAAGCGGCGGGGGCAGAATCTTAAAAAGGGCACTCAAGCGATGTCAGCGGTACATTTGATACTGCGTTAAGACTTCATGTAAGATTCTGAATACAATAACACCGTCCGATACTACGATCTTACTGTGTTTTTAAAGTGTATTTGGTGAATTGAAGTGTCGATTTGCAGTTTTTGTTCTATGAATAACTTATTAGGTAATGCCGTTAATTCTTTTTCGTCACAAAAAGGGGCAACCAGTTGCCCCCGCACTGTTAGGGCAGCGGGAGCCGCTGCTCCAGCTGCCCCCGTGGTTCCGGCGCCCCTGTGCCGTTCGGCCCGTTCTCTTGCTTGAAATCCTTAAAATCCTTGAAATCGTACTTGACGCGGTTCATTCTGGCTTCGATATGGCTGATCAAAATACCGAAGAAAAAAAAGTAAGTAAACCTTTTCAATTTTTTGTGCTACAATCATCCTTTCACTTCTTTGATTCTTTGAAGTTTGCTATTCAGAAATCTATGAGTATTTATGATATAACATGCTATTAAACAATTAATATAAGCCATATACCGTACTGTCCGGTAAATTGTTAATTATGAATAAAATATTGATTAATTTTTCTTCTTATGAGTAAGATATTGATTAATTTTTCTAGATATATTTTTAAAACATATTATGAAAAAGAGGAAAGCTAGTTTTTCCCGCCCGGGTAGCGGGGTAATTTAACAATTGGACAACATTTCCAGGCCGGCATTTTAACATATAACAAATGTTAAAATCTCCGCATATGCCCAGGGGTCGGGAAGCCGGTGTTTCAATTGACTAGTGCATTACGAACACACGAAGTTCGAATCTCGTGTCAAAATGTATCATGGGATACCGGTCAAAGGCCATTCGAGCATAAAATCACTTTGTCAACGGTGTTTGCACAAAATTCATTGACAGCCGACAATTTGAAAAAATATAAGACAAAACATAACCCGAAAATAAATATCTTGTGAATAATTGAAGATATGAGCTTAAAAAGAAGACGAAAGTGTAGCGATAATATTTCGACTTTATTTCAAAGCCTTCGTCAGATCAACTTATTACACAGAGTGTATTAGATCCTTAAGTAGTCGCAAAGAATAGATTACATCATCAGAAAGGATACACTATTTACAGAATAATTAATGAGCTGTCAGCCGAGGAACAAGATGTGATGGAGTGACAGAGTGAGAGATTAATTGAGGAAATAGAGTTAGTTCTTTGATGGCTTTTAAACCAACATCTAACTCTGGTGCGTTAAATTTAATGTAGAGGGATGCAAGAATGAGAAGTATGTTAAAAGAAAAGGACCTACACGAATAAAGAATTTTCAAATTATCGAAAACAAGATTTTTGATATCGGAATTGTTTTGAAATGAAAAGTTGTCATCATTTAGGCGGCCGTAAAGGTTATTCAAGTTAATCAAATATTGAGCATTTTGACAATTTTGGAAGTGCTGAGCAACAGAGCTGGTGTTAAAAAGAGTGCTATGTTCCGAAAGGAACGATTTATGGAGGCAACGGTAAGTTTTACCGATATATTTATGACCGCAGCCAGGACAAATAACTTGGTATACAGCTTTGCTACGCGAAAGGTCCGGTATTTTGTCTTTGTTCGAAAGAAAATATGAAATCTTTTTGGTGTTGTGAATAACGATGAAATTAAAGCGTTCTTTGAGACAACGACGAATTTTCTTTATGTATGATTTAACTAAGTTTTCACAACCTCTTCCGAGTATGGAATACGAAACCAAATTTTAGGTCTAACATTATCAAGCTTAGAATTAGAAGGAATCGAGGAAGCGTGACTTTTTCTTAACTGATTAATTAGCAGATTAATTATGTTATTATGTTAACTGATTAATTATGTTATTGGGAAAGCCGTTCCAAGACATAAAAGATTTAATCGTAGTGATTTGCTTTTCAAAAAGTTTTTTTGCTGCTACAAATTATAACCCTCGGTGAAACAGAGATTTTACCCATGCAGTTTTACGTGTAAAGGGTTCAAAACTGGATAAATGTGTATACTGGCCAGTGTGTGTGTATCCTTGTGGTAAACATCAACACTGTCAGTATAAATTTTGATATCCACGAAATGGATGAGGCCGTAATCTATTCTTTGCGACTACTTAAGGATCGTACATACTCTGTGTAATTAGTTGATCTGACGAAGACTTTGCAATAAAGTCGAAATATTATCGCCACACTTTTGTCTTGTTTTTAAGCTCATGTCTTGAGTTATTCACAAGAAGTTCATTTTCGAGTTATTTTTTGTTTTATACAACAGTGTTTACAATTGTGTTGTTTCACGTTGGTGCAAAAATTTCCATTTTCTTTTTTCGTGTAAAGAGAACCCTTCACCAAAGATATATTACCTATTAGAGATAAAGAGATAGACTTGTTGTTTTACAACGATCTGAGATGGGTTTTAAGGTACGTAATCTGCATTTTTTACTTGTAATGCATGCATTATGCATGAAGATGCCATGTGTGATTATGAAACGTGATATAGTTATTAAACTATTTAGTTCTATACGCACTCAATATTTTGCCTGCTATCGCTATAATTTTCCACCTAAATCTTTCCACCTTTTTCCACCAAATCATTCACCTTTATGGAGGGGTACACTTGACCTGCAGAAAGCAAAATTTACATGTTTCATCAGTGAAGTGAACGTATATCTCCTTCATCCATCCTCCATCGTACAATCAGTATGCCTTTCCTTCTTTATATTCGTTCAACAGTCCCTTCTGCAGAGTAATATCATTGCCTGGGTGATCTTTCATTATATACATAGTAATGTCGCTAAGGAAAATCGGTGGCCAATGCTTCATTCCATCCAGTTCGCCTATCCAGCCGTCTTTGAGTGTACAAGGATCAGGCAAAACTCCATCAGAAGTGACTAGAAGTCTCCCATATTCTTCTTTTGTCTTGGTCATCTGGTCAGATGCCTCCAAACATAAAGGGACATTTTGTTCAGAACCTGCAAATACACGAGCAACTAGTTCTTCCTTTCGGCCACTGACTTTAATTGAGTCCTCTCTTCCAAAGGTAATCTTCCAAAGCGTCGACTTTCCACATTGCAAGTGTGTCGATACTCAATACGTCTTCCATTACAATACCTCTCTCAATAAGTTTCTTAACCCTTGTTGTGCTGAAAAAAGGACGTTATTTTTAGCATGTCGTTATTTTAAACATTGATCCCATCTGGCACCTTGGGTACTCGAGGACAAGGTCACTGCGATACTCGACTTCAAGACGATCTTAACTTTTTGGTAACGGAATTGCAAGCTTTATCCGAAAATTATGATGAACTCTGCACAAGATAACGACGACTTAGTCCAGTTTTCTTGTCCAACCAATGAAGGAGGAGCCATAAGAAGATGCCACATGTATTCCGGAACATGCCCTTAGCAATCTGCACCTGTTTATCAGCCTGTTCAGCCATGAATTCGTCGTGGAAGAGGTAGACCACTGACCTCTGTGTAACTTGACTGTGGGTCTCTGATACATTTGTATTGCCAAAAGTGCCCGCAATTGATCGACGCCATCTTGGTGTGTCATCCGACGAATTCCGACGAGTTCCGACGAGTAATACTGCATAAAAACATGCAGAATTATCTTCCAAAGGGACACTTGTCAAAGATACCTGAACTTAGTCTAATTTTCGGTTTACCGACAAATGCTTTTGACTTTCAAAACGTCGTAAACTCACCAAACTCACTATTCTCTCGAGTTTGGTCCCACGCTCCTTTTTGATCTCATGAAACACATCTTGCATGTGATTGGTCGAGGCGGGCTTATGACCTGCCAAGATGGCGGATTTTTGGGGACATTTTCCAGAAGTTCATCCGCAGTCCAGTTATATAGGGTCTGTGGAGTAGACAGACTTGTCGTTCCCAGAAAATACGAATAACGCAATATTGTACGAAGATATGTAATTAGTACGCAGTGCTCCGATGTAATGTATATCACGGTCATTCTATAATCCGTGATCTATATCACGAGACGTAACTTATATATTACGGTCTTTTACGGGTAATACTTTATCACAAGACCTGTAATACTTTTGTGAGGTTCGGCGCCCCATACCTATTTCTCAATCTCTTTTATAAGTCGTATCTCGAATCGAATCTTCAAATCGTCTGATTTCCCAATCAAGCTAAGATTACCCGTTCTGGAGTTTGTCCCTAAGTGTTGATTGTCTTTCAAAACTACTTTCCAGGAGCAGTGACAGGTTAAATACAAAATATTACAATTTGTTTGCGACTGTTATCAGAAGGGCTATATTTATACGGTAAAAGGGCTCTGGGGACGAGAATGGGTTGCTACACCGAGGGACTACAGTTTGGAATGTGCTTAGTTGTTTGTACCAAGCGTTGACAAAGAAATATATAAAGAATATCCAAAGAATATTCTTTATAATAAGATTCCTACTACGGACTACCACTCAGTACGGTTGAAGAATTTAAAGTCATAGGAACTGGTGATATATTGTACAAGTAAACTTTAGGTAATATGTGTATATTATCACAACGATTCGAAACTCTGTCTCTTTTCGGAAAAGAAGGAGCTTGCAGAGCAATGTTTTTCCCGGCAATAAAATCAAGCATTGCTGACGCTTTGTAGCTACGTGTGCCCGCGTTGTCTCTGGTACGTTAAAATACTTTTTCTACGTTATAAATAGAGTCATTACAGCGTGACGATTTCTCTTGGGACCAATTTTTGGACCCGTTCTTTGTATTTGGCATGACATTCCAGTATCTAAAGATGTACAGTAGGCTGTAGCTCTACTCGTAGTCGTAAAGTTATCTTAAAGTCCCTAATGTCTTAGTCGGCATGAACTTCCGAAGATCTGCATGGTTGACTTTGGTCCATATTCGTCTTTGTTCGCTATTTGTTCGCTAGTATCTGTATTGGATTTTTAGTAAGAGTCGTACTATTGAAAATGAGCATGACCTGAAGCCCCAAACGTGCAAGATACGCATGCACAAGGAATAATTTAGACAATCCAAAGACGCCCAAATTTCGGCCAGGCCCTGCTATCCGAGCAGAGCATGACTTGCCACAGATGACCAATGCATGAAAGTAAACGGATAATTCACCAACGCCGCTAGCGATTAGTAAAGAAAATTTCGACACAAACTTTCCCCTCTAGCTTCACGATCAGTGGTTAAACCACGTTTAAAATTCCTTGGTCTGTCCTTTTAGCATCTTATGCTGACTATGTCAGCAAAAATAATGCATTCTGGAAGAACAAAACCTTGTGTACATCATGGTATGGTAGATTAGATATCGGACTACGATAAACTGTTGTTTGGCCAATCGCTTTCTAATGCTTAGACCACATCCACACGTATACAATTTTGTGCAGAAACGGAGACTTATTTGTTCGTTTTCTCCTTCCGTCCACACGAGACTTTCGAAAACGGGTTTGAAAACGGAGACTTTTGTAAACGCTGTTGGCTCCAGCTTACCTAAGCAGAGGACGACTTTATTCTGATTGGTTGGAGTTAATGACTGGAACCAACAGAACATGGTTATTTTTAATTCGTCAACAGTCAACAAGAACAGGTCAGTTTATGGATGATTTTCTTTCGGGTAACTACAGATAGGTAATGCTGGGGAAAACCTAGAAATAAATCCGTTATATTTAAGCGATGCTTGTCTGTGTCAGTACTTTCTTATGTCGTTTTAATACGTTTAAGAGCGATGATAAACGGAAATTTTATAGCGGTGACCCAGCACTGTTTATTACATTCTGGTGTTGTCATGTGGACAGACGAATACGACACAACAACGCTCGTGTCGAGGAAAATTTTTGGTGTGATTTCAGTTTAATGAAAACGGATGGATTTGAAAACGCATACGTGTGGACTTACCCTTAAATACATTTTGATTTAGCCAGAGATTGACCGGGTGGGAATCTCAATTTTAAAATGAATATTAAAGCCCAGCATAGAATGCGAAACAAAGGCATGATATAAAGAGTTTAATGGAATCTTACGTTTCGTTGTA
>JBAHVQ010000223.1:209973-227374 GCA_036872915.1 Nanipora kamurai
CACTCCTCTGTGACAGAGAGTCCTCATGTCGCGCAAAAATGCGTCGTCACATTCTTTCTTTGACCAACCGTATCTCTTAAAAGAAGGTTATGTTAAACGAGCCGACAAAATTTGGCTGGAGTTCTACGTGCTTAAGACTGGATTTCCATTCAGTGCAAAATGCCGAGCGATCGACTTTTTGTGATCGCTGTCTTTTGAATTGTGAGCCATCGGCGGGAACGGATCCGTTTGAGAGCTTGGACCTTGGTGTAAACCTTACACGACTACCCAAAAAACTGATATAAAATGAGAGCGCTGCGTCGGCAGTATTGAACGGCTTGTAGATAACCAAAAGGGTTGGGAAACTGCCGAAACTTAAGTGTAGAGAAACTGATGTTTCCAGCCCTCGAAATATCAGTTACTCTACACTTGAGTTACGGCAGTTTCCCAACCCTTTTGGTTACCTAAAAACTGAGTTGGCCGATCTTCCTGACGACATAATGAAAGTTGCTCCTAGTTTTGCTCTCTTTCCTGTCGCGATAATTACGTTGTATCATATGAATTAACTTTCAACGTACTGTATTTTTACGCAATACACGTATTCGTTAAAAACATCAAGCGATCGACGTTTTGTGAGCGCCCTCATTTATCTCGCGAGAGCTGTAACAGATGCAACTGGTTGCTCAAAGCCTGGGTAACTTACCCGGTGGTTTAAAGTTTGAACAAGCGGCCAGTGGTCTCTGGAATGGGTTTCTTAAAATCTCGGTACAGTGCTTACATTTCATCTGCTAGATGGGATGTAATCGAAGCTTTGAAACAACGATCCATGATGTTTAGGTTAATCAAAAATTGAAATTTTAGCTGGACAATCTTGGCCTGTTCTGGTATATTTATGTTGCCTCTTAGTATGATATAAAGATTGAACAAAAATTACTTACGCATCTATAACAAACATCGTGACGATTACATGCAGGATTTAAAAGCTTTTTGAAGAAAAAACGTTTTGTCGGCGTACTGCAGCCGTTGATATCAAGTTTGCAGCTGTTACCAATTTGAAACGCCAACAAGAAAAATGCGATTGCCAACGCCATCTTCATTGTGCCCTATATACCGAACTGCTCAAAGTACTCTGTTTAGTAACGGACTGCGAAAATTTTGTTATGGCGTTATTTATAGTAACTGGATTGACAAAGGAAAATGACTGATAGAGAAAGCTGTGCCAATACATTTCCATTTCTGATTAGCACTGGAAATGTGTAAATAACACCGTAAACTCTAGTCAAACTCGTATGGTTAAACTTCAGTCAAAATTGGTCTAAGAGGTTCAAACAGCAAGCAAATGAGCATTATGACTGGTTCGATCATGATTACCGCTGGGCCTCCTGCCGCTTTGTTGGTTCGAAGTTAAAAAATAATAATCTTGAAATTTGTAGCTTTAGTGCCATTGGTCCTTAACACTTTCCAGACGAAAGGTACCACCAGACAAGTAAAACCGTGGGTTAACCAGTTCAAAACACTCAAGGTTTAGATTGAGATTAGATTTAGATTTATCGATTTAGATCGACAGTTAAACTAACAGTTTAACCTAAATAATCATAGTAGATAACAAATATAACATCAGAAACAAAAGATTATCGTGAAGAAAGGTACAGATCAACGATACAGATCGTTATCGATGTTGATATCGAAATAACTGTAGATGTAGGTATAACTATCAATATTTGGCATAGGTATTATACAGTAACAAGTATATGAATATCGGCACCAATTGAGTAAAATAAAGAAATATCAACACCTTTGAGTGGAAAGCTGCAAAATGTAAATTTTCAGCAAATTTAAAATTACAGGAATGCTTAACCAACTCTACCCCGAGGCCCCTACACCAGTGATATCCAGTACCAATAACCTTAATAATTTCGGCGCACAGGTATACCGATACCAAATCACAAATGAAAGTGCATCCCAAACGAACGAAGCACGAGTTGCCGCAGGATGTGACACAACTCACGGATTTTACATACATAACGTATAAAGTAATAATGTGGAATATCACTTTAGTCCTTTGTTTACCACAATTATAGATATGGATGTCTATTAAACACCTTAAAGAAATACGGGCTTTAATGTCTTGTGGACAAAGAAAGTGTTAAAGCAAAACTCCGGAGGTGCGTTCACATCAACAGGCTCCGACTGGATTTGGAATGGATTTCACTCTACCCGTTTGAGGTGGTCTGGAAAGAACGGAACTTGAACTTCATAAAATGTGAATAAAGTCGGGCTGGATGTCGATTCGAAAGAACCGATTGGATTTTCATGAACTCCATATCTCTTTTTTCTCTCTCGACACATTATTTTTACTGAAAGTCAAAACCGGTAATGTGAACACAGCTAGTTCAGCTGATTTCAGTCCAAATGTTCGAGACCGCTGATATTAACGCACCTTAAGGTGATTAGAGTAAATCCAAATATATTCTATACTGAAAAACAAGGTAAACTAATTGCTACAAATAAAAACCAATTTATTTTAGTAAACAAAATTAACAAAAGTTTACTCAAATTAATAGTGCTATCAGAAAAGGTTGAATAACTTATCTATTTAAAAATTCGAAATTACAATCATTCCACATTAACAACTCATCACCAAACGTTCTTTCTCTGTTACGAGACCTTATGCCAATTATGTCTACCTAAGCAACTTGTAAAACTTAGAAATTCGAATGTAAAAAAAACCCAACTCTTTTTTCACCTTTTTAAATTGTATAAATTGCGAAATATAACAGACCAACAAAATACATAGTCGAATTCTTGCGACTTATCCAGTGCAAAATCTTGATTTACTATTGTATACATGCAATCAGCTGCAGCTTGAGATTTGGATAGAGGTTTCAAGCACAGGTGGCCATAAGGTCCAACAACACAATTTATCCACATCTCAAACTAATATAGCTTAATCCACTGCTCTATGCAATTCACTGCTATATTTGCCATAAAAGATCTTTGTGTTAAGCAAGTGTAAATTGTTGAAGCCTCATTTTTCAGCCATATTTTGGTAACTGGCATGTATAGCGTAGTGTGTGTGGTTTGCTGGTTAGTTGATCGTGTCTTATGAATCAGCAAAAAAAGCAAACCTCGTTCTCCCAGAGCTTAATAGACCTATAGTAACAAATCGCTAACCGTCATTCAAATATTGCCGGCTATATTCCCAAATAAATAATGCACCACTGACATGAACATTTAGTGACCGAATAATCCCTTGTTGGGGGATCTCTACGCACTCTTCTAGCAACTGGATTAACTCTACTGGAATTCCAGCTTTCTCATTTCCGAGAACTAACACGGTATTGGAAGGAAATTGAAAGTTCGTCAACTTCTTGCTATGCGCCGTCTGCTCAACACCAACAATCGTAAAGCCTTCTTTCTTCATGTTTTTCAGATAACTTTTCAACTCAGTCACTTTCACTTCCTCCAGCTCCACCCACTTCTCAGATGAAACACTTACAGACCGAAACCCTGTTTCTGAGACCACGTGCTTACTCCCGAGCACCAGTTTCGACGCACCGAATATTTCGCACGTTCGGCATAAGCCACCGAGGTTTGGAGCGCGATCGATTAAGGACGCAACCACTATCAAACTACCAACACGACGTTGGATGGGACGTTGTTGAAGTAGGTCAAATAAATCCAGGTCTTGCTCTGGTGATGCATTAACCTGCCAAGGGGTGATTTTCTTTTGAACATCCGTATTATGAGTTTCAAATCCTTCGCTAGCCTTATACGTTTTCACTTTGTTGTTTCTTTCAAAGGTATCTGTCTTAGGTGTAGGTTCACTACAGACACTCTTCCTCTCTTTCTTGCTACCGGTCTCTCTCTCAACTCCTCGTCGTTGGCTGTATAATGGGAAATTTTCAACTTCGACCCATGGCAAGCTTCCCTCAGTTAGAAACACCTCAGGAGGCACAATTTCGTCTTCGACAACCCCAGCTATCCTAGGCACCGTTTCAAATATGACTTCAACACTGAAATCATCCACGGGATGTAAAGAAAACAAGGCACGATCTTTTTGTAGACGACCTTTCTCTTTATCCCCCTCCACCACGTTATCCGCAAAGGCAAGGCACGACTCCACGATAGGAAACTCTTTCGTTACTCGACTCCAAACGTCACCCGTGCAGACATCAGAGATCAGCCGCAATGCCTCTAAAAGGTATGCGCGGGTTTGAGAGTGGTTAAGAAATGCACATGGAATGATAACGGGCAATAAACGAAAGAGGTAGTGTGTCTGAATTTTTGGTTCCTCAATAGCCAGAAAGATGTGCGTAACTATGTTGATCAACGACGCCACGTAGCCTAACCTTTTCTTGAAAATATTCTGAAATTGTTGCCAGATTAAATCCAAATGTTCCATGTGTTTGGACAACACACGAACTAGTATCCATTCCATGAGAAAACGTACCGAGGTTTGGTTGTCAGATTGTAGAGCTTGAAAAACTTTCATAGCAAATTCAGAAGCAAAGACATCATTGTTGACACGACACACAACAGCTGAGATGATTTGCCACAACCGTTGTTTCTGACGATGGTTTTCAGAATTAAGAAAACGACTAGCCTTTGCCTCCGAGAGAATCTGGTTTCTTTCAATAAGTGTCTCGATAAGTTGAATAATGAATGACGTGCATTTTCGTTCACCTGCGTCTAAACCCAGTAAGAGCGCAAGGATATCCACGCGGACACATGCAGACTCTGACTCAAACTCTTTCCGTTTGGTGAGGCACACGGCACCACAATCCTGACCCAAGCTCTTGATGTATGCCGTTGTATCGAAGAGAAGCCGTAAGTCCTTCTTGTGAACTGGTCCAAAAATACAAATATCAGCAATAATGCCAACGTGGTTTTTGAGACTCTGCATGCGAACATCCATTGGGATGTGCTTGTAAAAACCAGAAAAAACTTTGCAGATGTGACTAACCGCAACACTTACTAAGCCTGATTGATCATGCGCGATCTCTAACAAGGAGTTCCAATACTCTCCAACACGTGAGGTTAAAACATGCTCGGCCGGGAGAGTCAGTAATTCTGCTGCGAAGACGATTTTCACCACAATTTCGAGAGCAGGCCAAAACTGAGCACTGTACCGCATGCGGATCTCATGTAACACGTTCCATGCAGTCTCTAAAAGACGCAAGCACGAGTGTTCATCACAAGCTGCCAACAGCTTTGGCAGGAAAAGCTGTAACGTCTGCAAACAGGGAAGAAACGCCCGACCTGAGACTAACGACAGGGCTTCAACACAAGCGTCGACTATTTCACCTGGAGGATTGCCTGCAAGCGTGCATCCTCCACCAACAGGACTGTTGTATACACATGCACAACGTTTTTCCCTCACAGCTCTGCTAACACATTCCCATTGAGTAGCAACGTAATCTTTGGCCACGACACGCCAGTCGTCCTGCTTCAGGATAGATTTACTTTCGGAATGTACAGCGTTACTAACTTCATAGCAGCTATTCGGATACCGAAGATTACTCACAAGGTTCCAGGTTCGAACGAATTCAAAGAAACGAAGTCTGTGCTCAGTTTTTATTGTCAAAAACGGGATATCAGAAAATTCCAGAACAAAAGCCATCCATCTCACAGCAAATACGAAACGTAACCAAGCCTTCACTGTCGTTGGTCTTGCCAGCACCTCAGCCGACAAAACATGCAGGCCGGAGTCAGCAAGCTTCATTACCAATGCTTGGTATTTTTGGCAGAGGTTACCGGGAAATTTCTGTGTACGCCATAGACATCTGACTTCATTTAACAAAGCAAAACATGTTCGGTATCCTTGGAAACTGACAGGCTCGTCATCTTGCCCAATGGTTCGTAGAACACAATGCATAAGACCAAGGATGACTTCATGGAAACGACTGGAGAGAGTAATGACAATGTTGTCAGCGATTGCTTCAGAGGGAACTACTGGTCGAAGTTCGTGAAAAAAGGCTCGAAGTAGTTCTACGGCTTGCCAACAATGTGAGATGGGAAGATAGGCATTAGACTGGGCTTTACTAATGGTCAAGAAGACAATATCAAAGAGTCGAGCCATGTGGTCGCAACTTATCACAGAACAATCACAACACAACAGAATAAATTTAGCCAGACGGACAGCTTGAGTACGATTCTCGCTGGAACTCGAATCCGTGAGAAACTCTCGTATTTTGCCTTCCAAAAAGCTGTAAAGATAAGAACGAAGGTTAATTGTACTGCTTATTTTAAATTGGAAATTAGAAATGAAGCCTACATTCAAACAGCTCTTAAGGAGGACAAAGACCGAAGCAAACAATTAGTAGAAAAAATACTCGACAAACTTCATCCAATCAGCACAGCGACAAATATTTAGCACTTCTATTTTAATAAAGTTACGACAATCATAATTAGGAAACGGTTCATGTTTTTGTTGTATTCCGTCGAACAGTGAATTCATGCGGGAGGTTGGGAGAGAGGAACCTAGCTTTTTGAGGGAATTTTCAACTGATTATTCGGTTCGATGGGAAAGGAGAATCCTAGTAGTTTAAACCCACTTGTCTCGCTTTTTGACTCGATGTTTCCTTCTTCACTAGTAGACTCCCACAGCTTAATGTTTGATTTTCTCATTTCTCGACCACAAAATGCTTTCATGTCAACAATAAGACGTTGCTATAGCTCGGTGAATAATCAGTGTTCTGGCAAGCTCCGTCTTCTGATTTTCACAAGCACCCTTTGGTTTTGCTGAGTTACTTATAGCTTTGCTGGGCGCCCATTTGTTTTGCTTAGCGCCCGGTAAATTTTCCTTTTGGGCCTCTTGTTTTGGTAGTAAGCGTGCTTTTATGATTAGTCAAATTCTAGCCCAGATCGCTGAAACACGTGTTGCATGTTTAGTGAAATGTGCAAATTCCCAAACCTGTTTTTTTTTCAACCAAGCTAGAAAGTATTAATTAATTTAAATTAAAAAAATTCTAGATTGAGATTCGCTAAAAGTTATATTAACTTTAGTTCATTTAAAATTTGGAAATTTGCACACATTGGGGCAAACATCACCGAAATCATTTACCAAACTGATTCCAGTTTACGTTAGCTAAGCTTCTCTTTCTAGTGATTTAGCATTCTGAAAACAAATCTCACTATACTACACCTTTTGTCCTTCATTAAAGCGAAAGCGGTGTTCATTAGAGCGATTGTCATCTTCAATAGTGTCTTTCAAACTTCAACAACGCCGATCAAATTGCGCTACAAGTAAATTCATTTACAACAAGTAATTAAATATTCCGCTAAATTAAAGTTCAATAACGTCAAAGTAAAAATCATTAACATTTACGGTATTTCATTGGCGTCAATCAAAATTCAATGACAAAAATGGGGAAATCAACAAAATAAAATAAAAAGTCAATAGCGATAACGCGTATATATTGGTATATGTTGTATGAAGAAGACTGGTAATAACAATTACCAAGACTGGCAATGTCTGCAGGAAATTGTTGCCCAAGATATAGCACTTGAAACGTCGTTTTCCGATGTGTGCGGCTAGAATAAGCGTTACGATGACAGAAGGATACAGAGAATTCGCAGGATAACAGGGATAGGTTAATACTGTGTTTTGAAGAGCCAGAACAATACTGTATCTTAGAATGACGGATACTTTGGGGTTCAATCGCTCAAATGACAAAAGGACAATATCCAAAGAAGGGAGGGTTAAGAGTCCTTACGAACCTTACCTTATCTTCCTGCGACATTCTCTCCCTCTCCTTCTTGGCTCAGACACTGTAACGTTCAGTCTAGCCGCTCACATGTGAAAACAACGTTTTAAGTGCCCTCTTGTGTAATTGTATGTACAACATCTACCCACATATTATCGGTAATTGACTTTTTATTTTATTTTGTTGATTTCCCAATTTTTCGCATTGAATTCTGATTGACGCTAATGAAATATCATAAATGTTAATGTTTTTTACATTGACGTTATTGAACTTTAATTTAACGGAATATCTAATTACTCGTTGTAAATGAATTTACTTTTAGCGAAATTATAATTTGATTGGCGTTGTTGAAGTTTGAATAACACTATTGAAGATGATAATCGCTCTAACGAATACCGCTTTCGCTTTAATGAAGGGCAAAAGGTGTAATGCCTTCGCCTCATACTGGAGGCATTTTATAACCCAAGTTTTTGTAAGTGTAAACCGCACAGATTAACTGGTCTAGGTGCGTGTATTTCGCAACATAATATCAAGCTACATGTTCTTCGTTAAATTCATTCAAAGTTTGAGAATATTAGCAACACCTGTGTTGAACGTGAAATGAGTATTAAAAAATGCAGTAAATATTGCGCACTCACAGAGGAACGTGACCCAAGAAAACGGAGCTTTAGCAATGGCTGAGGCTTAAATCATCACATTTGAAGAAATTTTCTACAAATAAACACTAAATACTGTTCGTGCAAAAGGTTCAACAAAATATGCGTATTAAAAATTAGAAAGCAGATCATGGCTAAAGCCAGTTTTAGTTGGAGTAATCGCTCTAGCCAATAATTACATGGATTGCCCTTCCCTCTCTAGCGTACATTTTCGCCTTAGATAAAAAACAAATGGGTTGTGTGCTCGATTTTCGTAAGGTAGCGAACAAGTTGCATTTTTGTATCATCTCGAATGGGTACGAAGCTTTATAGCTCCTTTAACTGTTGACATTTGTACTGTAGGTCCTCCACTAGCATATTTTTATGTTTGGGAATTTCGTTTTCTTTGGTTTAACGTACGTCTCTATTAACTGCATTTTATATTGCTATTGGTCTATATTTAGTCACGTTATAAAGTCAAAGAAACTGGGTAAGCATACCCAAATAAATCCTTTGTGGTTCTTTGGCAAAGATCAACGTTCTCAAACAACCATTGACCAACGTCTTCCCAAAGCGATATCTTCCTGCAGAGTGACTCCTCTCTAACGAAAAGTCCAAGAAATAGGAAGACTTCATCCAAGCTCACGGATCTTGCGTGCAGAACATTCATGAAAGTTTTTAACAAGAAGCTCTGCACAGCTCCACGTAATACAACAGAATGACTGGTCATATTAGATAGAATGAGCCGGAGGTTCGTCAGCAGGTCTGCACCTAGCATAGGAACCCGTGGTATATTTGCTAAACCTTGGCATATATAGGTCAGCGGCACGTGACTAATATTGTGCTTGTGAATTGAAGATAAGACTTCGTTGACAAACTCAGCCTTGTGGTTGTCATCAAGATGGTTAAAGCACTTCTTAAAGAAGCCTGCCAGCTCCTTAGACAACCTGCTAGGCTCTCCCCTGCCTTCACCGTCATTCTTGGCATATAACGAAGGTTCCTTAAGTAACATTATTAGGGTACCACTTGTGAAATGCCTTGTCGAAGTATCTTCTACTAGAGGTACTTTCTGTAAGTCCAAAGTCATAAGAGACATGACAGCCCATTTCTTGATAAATCTATTCTCGTGAATTGCTGCTCTGTGAATGAGGACAGTGAGCCAAGAGACGTGCAACAAAGGAAACTGGGAATCTATCAAAATAATTATAAATATACTTGAAAAAACAAGAGCACAAGGCATTGTATTAAAACGAACAATTTCAGAGATGAGCAAGATGCACCACGGTATACAGCCTTTCTCATTACCATGACCCCTGAGTAGCTTAGACGTCAGAGAACTTAGTAAAAAAAAAATGGAATTTGTCTCTGTGGCCCTTTCGACACCCTAACGCGATCCTCACCAGATACATGCTCAATGTTTCTCCCTAAAATCTTTATTAATACTGAACTTATATTTCTAATGCTAACTTTAATATGCTCTGTTTTTGGTTTGAAATTTTACATCATACAAGTGAAATTCCTCTTTATAGTCTTTATCGATGATAAAGGGCGTTCTTACTGTAAATTATCACGATCTCTTAATAACTAAGCTCTTGGCAACGGCTCCCATAGATAAGTCAATAAAGTGATAGACTGGGTTCCCAGGGTTCCATATTCACTTCTACACTGAAAGGCTTTTTGGCGCAACAGGTCTCGATTTAGTTTTAAATGAAGGGCTTTCGCTCGGTATCATACACTTCAAATTATAATCCTCATCATGATTCTAGATACACAGGTATTTTAGCAGCATTTGGAGTTTTTTTTGTATTAATACTATACCAATGTCCCTGGGTCTCGATCACAATTATCTTTTAGCAGGTTCTCTTCAGGTATTCCACTCGAACTAGCTGGCTAGCTCTCTAGGTTATTTTGTGATACAGTAAAAGATTTGCAAGGCTGGATCCCATTTTAAAGGGATATGGCAATGCATGTTGAGTCGGTCTAATTTGAAAGAACCGTTCAATTGATATATTAAGACATTTTACAACTTTTCCGTATCTTCCTTATTTTTGAGATACTTCGATTTGATTAATATATGAACGAGATGATCGCAAAACGTCACAACCAGGGTATACATTGCAAAATCGATCATATCTCAACGTTTGTTTGACGAAATCAGCTTAAAATTTTGCACATAAAAATTGCTCATGACACTGGACATTGCAAGTCAAGTAAGTTTCAGTAATCACGGAGGTATAACTGATTTTGCAATGCATGGAAATGCTGCACCCTGGTTGCCACGTCACGCAACCATTTCATTTGCTTATCAAATAAATAAAAATTTCTCAAAAATGTAGAAAGATATCGAAAAGTTATAAAAGGTCTTCGGTTATCAAAGATATCGATAAGCGAATCTTTAGGGTTATCAAAAGTAACCAGATGCCGATGAAATCGCAACCTACTTCTTTATCTCGGGCAACTACTTTGATCAGTGTTGTTCACTGGAAGAGGTAGCGTTTCCTGTAGAAGTCATGTACTGTTAAAAACCGTTGCCTGGAGAGCTAGTTCTTTGCCTAACAGAATTAAATAAGAGCGTCACTGCTAGAAATGGGTGATAATTTTATTTCGGCGATCACCAATGTTTAAAACAGAATGATTGATATTCGCAAGGCATGCTTCGTTACACCGAAATTATAATTAATTAATTTGGCATTACCGTACCATTTCTTTTCTTCGTAGCATCTATGAGGTTACTGAGACGTGGAAGAACTGGTTGAATAACATGAAGCTATAATAACGGACACAAGAAACTAAAGTTAGCGATGATCGGGCGAACAGGTTTGCCCGCAAAACTAATATTTAAGGTACTACAAGGATCTACCCTCATAATTCTGTTAGCTGGAAACAAAATAAAAATAAATGATTCTGATGTTACATAGAATTTCTGGAATATCTCTCCAAGAAAATGAATAAAGACAGTACATCTTAAAATCTACATATCAAACCACGCAGTAAGTTGTTTGTTCGGCTAGCATAAACTTATCAACCCATGTATCTAACTCGTCTTGTCTAACGAGAGTACACGAGATTTCATTATATGTGATTGCATCATTTTTGCTTTCTTTCTACTGACTAAATTCTTCACATTGTTTTCGCAAAACTTGTTGTGGATTGGTGATGATGTGACATACTGTAAGGACAGCCTACGCCCTCTTCCCTCAAAAGGAGCGCATACGTCCACCATCACAAACAAGGTTGAAGTTCTAATTATCACTCATCGTTTGAGCATCGCAACGGCAAACAGGAAGGTTATGGGCTCTGATCCCCTCACGGACTCAAGAAAATGTTCTCAGTGTACAAGATTGCAAGCATGCGCACCTATTTCCCACCATATAAAGAATAGGTTTGTTGACCCGTTACTGTACTTTCACAGTTAATGAAATGCAAGACATAACCGTGGCGATCGATTTTCCGGGCGGAAAAACTAATTATAGCCCAGCTTAAAACTTTTAAGTGTAACGCTATAATAAAAAACACAACTTCAAAATACTTAAGATAATTTTACTAACATTTCGTTGCCAACGTACAATATCTTCAGAGTGTTAAATTACAGATGTCATGATCTATTTATGTTTAGACCTGTATAAACATAAATAGATCAAGACACCTGTAATTTAACACTGTAGATGTTGCACGTTGGCAACGAAACGTTAGTAAAGTTATCTTAAATGTTTTGAAGTTGTGTTTTTTATTATGGCGTTACACTTAAACGTTTTGAGCTGGGCTCTAATCTTTATTCTTTAATCCAATACTTGGTTATATACGCCAATGGTTTGCACATTTGAGAGTTATATTAGCTTTCTTTGATGACGGAAAATAAAATAGAATGAATCCGCTATAGAAAGAATATTACAGTTTCCTAAAAGGAATTGTTGTAAAACTTGATACAATAAGTGTAACTTTGTACCTGCTTCTCTTCTAAGATTTCAAAGAGAAACACATATTGCTGCCACATGCTCAAAAGTGCGTCGTCACAGCCAGGGCTCCACCAATAGATCGACGTATTCACGAGTAATTTGTTACAGGTCTTCCTGGACATATCGACTGCTTTTTGAAGTAAATACAAACAGCGTTTTCTAACTAAAGGATCAATGTTCACCAGTCCTGTCTGCAGCATTGTCCAAAAAGCTGGATCATGGTGGACATTGAACACGGGTTTTGTACGTGGGGTAAAGTACATGTCAGCAAGGGATGACAGGACGGCATATGAACCAAAGAAACCAGAATAATCTTCATACTCATTTTCTTCTTGCACCAATAAAATTTTCACTATTTCCCAGATTGCCTGCAGAAAGGTATACAAATGACAACATACATTATATTAAAAATTAATTTAATAACCTATATCTGTATCTATATATTTATATATCTATATCTATATATATATACATACAGGGGATGGACAAAAAAAAAGTGGCCATCCTCGAAAATATGCTTAATTTCGTATAACTTTTGCTAAAGAACAGAATACATTGTAAAACGAGGTGTTTTTAGAATGCACGCGGTGAGATCTGCTCAAATATCAACTCAAATCCTAATTTTAACCATCTGCTTCTAAATTACGTCAATTATTCTGATCTACTTACAATATCTCATAAACAAATGTAGTGAATCTGCTATAATATCTTACGTGGACTCAACTCAATTAGCCCAAAAATTTATCAATCATATGTGTCATTCTGCAATATGAGAATAAAAAACTAATGCTCAATAGGTATTTTACCAAAAGATGAGTTAAATCCACAACTTTTGCACATTTTGGTGACATGTTTCATGTTAGTTAGTGAATAAAAAGAGAGTTAAAGATGTCCACAATCATGAACCTTAGATCAAACTTGGACGTAATCATGAGATTCTTGGTATGCTTGAATGGATTCTCACCAGAGTACAGTATCAAATTCATCGTCTTAATCTGTCTGCCAACCGAATGTGCCCTGAAGGTTTTCTGTTTCAGCATCAAGATGATTTGAAACACATCGGTCGAATCATTACAAAATATCTTGAAAACAAAGAATTCATGTGATGAAATGGCCTGCATAATCACCCAATAAAAATCCAATTGAAAATTTATGGGCTGAACCAAGTAACAAAAGATTGCAAGCCACACAACAAAGATGAACTTTTAGATGTGTGAAAACATGGATGGCAGTCTATTTCTGAATGATACATACACAACTTACTGAGGCCATGCCACGTCAGTGTAAAGCTGTGGTTAAATCAAAGGGAATGCTGACTAAATACTAAATTTCTAATGCACTGTTGTGTTTCACATTGAGTTATATCTGTTACTTTATTCAGTTTTATTATTGCAGAAAAATTTGATTGATCATGTTGTAAGCTAATTGGAATGAGTCCAGCTAAGGCATTAATGCAGATTCATAGCGTTTGGTTATGAGAAATCACTAATTAAATCAGAGAAATTGACGTAATTTAGAAACGAATAATTAAAGTTAAGATTTGAGTTGATATTTGAGCAGATCTCACCATGTGTGTTCTGAAAACATATCGTTTTATGTAGTTTTCTGTTCTTTAAGAAAAGTTATACCAAATTAAGCATATTTTCGAGGATGGCCACTTTCTTTTATCCACCCCATGCATATATACACACACAAGAAAACTGTACTCAAACAAACACTTACATCATTAACACAAGCCTTAAACATGGAAAGCACCCCCTTGTGACATCTATCTAAATTTGAAAAGTAACTGGGGAAATGCTACTTAATCAAAATATTCATAACTATGATAAGGAAAATGGTAAGTTCACAAATAAGAAGTATTCATTCACAGGATGGATATCCAGTTTAGATGTCTTTGCATACATGTCATCAGCACAACAAGGAAGAGGTGTCTCCAGGCCTGCTTTGTCTACCACCCACCTGATGTTCTCAAGTTTCTTAATATAGTGCATGTGATCACACAGAATTATTAATGTGCATGCTCAATTGCACACACAAATGTTTTTTACAGTAGTACAATATTTAGGCATGACTTTACTGACTACGGGTAGTTGATATAAGATTCACTTTCCATATTGCACCTGCGGCTATTGAAAAAGATTTCTGACCAATATGTTTCACGAGAAAAACCAATCTGCTGTTAGGCAAAAAATGTGATGTTTGTAAGGTGAAACTGTTATATTTTGTCTTGGTAGAGATACTGAATCTTTTTTCTCTCTCTTCTCCTAGTTACTTTTGATAATAAAAACTGTTGTGTTACAATTTTGGCCAGATAAGGTGTTTTTTGTGTTGCAATTTCTGTCAAGTACATCGCAATTTGCCCATCCTAATATGTTAATTTGAACTTATCTCAATTTAACAATTGTAAGCATTCCTTGCATAGATCAAATTATGTGTGCATTTCACCACAGGCATATTAGTTTGCAAGTTGAGAAGTCTGTGCAGGGCCATAGCCACCAATTTGGAAGTGGTCTAGTTAGCATTGGTGGTCCAAAGTACTAAAAGGAACAAGAAACTTGCAGGGGGTCCAGGGGTATGCACCCCTGGGAAATGTTGATTTTCTAAGGCTTGGAAACACTATTTCATGCATTTTCAAAACAGCTTTAAGAAAAATGTTACATGTATATGATAAACAGTGACAAACCATAATTTATATGGGAATTGAGTTTCAATTACAGATTAAATTTCCCCCTTTAAAATAAATTTTTAACAGGTTATTGTCCTACATATGATGAGTACTTCATCTTGCAAAGATATAGTGGATCCATACAGCCATAGCCCCAACCATAACACTAACACAAACCCTAACCCAAACTCTAACCTTGTAATTAAATTAGCCCATCTACAGAAGTTTCATCTGACTGGTTAGTGCTTGTGATGTGCTCATTAAGATTAAGCAAATTGGCCTAACTGAAAAGAGAAGCCAGTTGGTACAATTAAATCAATTCAATCACTGGATTAAAAGAAAAACTCTTTATTGTCTATTGAAGGGCTAAGTAGGTTGGGAAACAATGTATGATGGCATCGGTGAATTCATAGCTTATTCAACGGCAGGGGCTAGTGGAGTACAATTTTGCACACACATATCGTAGAGAAGGTCCAAGCATGTATCGCCTGGATAATGGATGAAATGCCATCCCACCATGTTACCCTAGTAAAGAGATCATGACCTTATGCGGGTTATGTTGAGCATTAACCAATGAAACCCTATAACCCATTTTGCACAGTTAACATCACTTCATATTAATACAGGTGCTCTGGTCTTACTTAAAATTTCTGAATATGTAATTAATGGGATATTACAGTTCTCAGTTTTACAACTGTGGCCTACTTAGTTACTTACTGACCTGAAATGAAAATTACCAATGTTTCAAATATGGACTGCTCTTTGCAGGAAAAGATAGGGTTTCCCTCTGGCATAGAGCTTTTGTTCAAAACATCAGTGTTTTCTATCCTAAGTGTTCAGTAGTTCTCTAAACTGTTTGGCTTTTTACATTGTTCAGCACAGCCTCTACACCCTTCTACTGTACTTTTATATCATTCACTTGAAACAGGTTTCCATACTTCATTGTACTTAGTGGTATAACAGCAGTTAATTTAGATGAGAATGCATTCCATTCTATAAGATTATATATCTAAAGTTTCCAATCCTAGCACAATTGCAGAATACCAGTCCTCTTTCACAGTACTTCTTTTTATTGGTCATTAACAGTGTTAAATTGCAGAAAATGCAGGTAATAGAATTGCATTGTTCTTTTACAACCATGAGTTCAATTTAGCCATGAACAATTGCAATTTTATCCTGTCCCTTTATGTCTGGTGACATTTTAGAATGATTCAACCCTTATCTGTAAATTGTAAAGATGTACCAAAGTGGGAAGGTAATCAGCGATCCCTTCTGATCCTTTTAAAGTGGATTTACTTCACCAGCAACTTTTGAGATTTGATAGATTTCATCATGGTTCATCTGCCCATGAATTCTGCCAATCCCCCTTTTAATGAATAGAGTGAACAATATAAAATAGGGTACCTTTGTGTTCTTAAAGAATTTTTCCTCATTCATGGATAACAATCTTGGAAGAATTTTTCCAGTGATCTTAAACAGAAGACTTTCACTCCTTACAACTTTCAACACATCAAGAACAGCTTCAAAAACACATTGATCTAGGTTTACTTTCTCGATTTCATGTTTCCTTAACCTTTCACAGTCCCACTTGTCTATACACGTAGATTCGAGTAAACTGCCGAGCAAGTCCAGCGCGGTTGCCACCTCTAGAACCTCCTTGAATGGATCAACTTCATGCCCTTGACCAAACCCATGTTTGCACTCCTCTATGAAATTCTTTAATGATCTTAATAGCAAGGTCCATACTTGCTGACCAATTTCAACAGGGCTACCAAACGTTATACTCGATACAAGCTTATAAGTTAACTGAAATTGTTTCAGTTTATTTCCTTTGTCGCAATCGTAAATGGATGGCCGCGGAACTCGAAGAAGTGGAAGACAAATATCATTTACAATTTTGTCTAATAACATCGTCATTGACACCAATTCGGTTTCATTGCATGTATTCGCATAAATTTCTACAATGTGAGATATTACAACGTCCAATGACTCCAGATAACTTAGATCAATGTTGTCTTTGTCATTCCCCGATGTTATAAAATCGTAAATGTTTTTTTCTAATTGTTTAGAATCCTCGGAACGAAGCAAATGACGAACTAACTGTTCAGCCGCCATTTTGCTTTCGTACCACGTGTAGGCACTAGGCAGAAGTCACTGTGTAGGAGACTGAGTCACCAAGCCTTCACAGGTGGCATACATGAGCGATTTTTGTGGTAACGAAAAGCAGGCTCCGTAACATACTAAAGGCCGTTTTCCACTTCAGTGTTTCGCTCGCCGCTAGCGAAAAATATTCGCGGCGGAAAAGTTTGCCCACCAAATTTGATTTTCCACTTAGCTTTTCGCCAGAGTCCAAAACAATATGGCTTCCAGTTTTGGCTGGAATGCTGTAAATGGAGAATTTCTGTCATTGCTAGCGTTGCGACAAAGGTATCGGAGAGCTTTATTACGTAGCAA
>JBAHVQ010000223.1:234155-255622 GCA_036872915.1 Nanipora kamurai
CACCAGAAAACCACAATCCGGAGAACATCATTATAAACATAAACATGCCTGGATTACAAATCTTCAACGCATATATAATATTATAATAATTATTAATAATTAATATAATAATTATATAAAATAATTAATAAATATATAATATTATTTAATATTTTTAATATTTAATATATTTTTATTTAATAAAATAAAATAATTAATAATATATAATATTATTTATAATTAGTCTAAGTACATTCCTGAAGAAACTAAAATTTTAAGATGTTTTTCTTTGGTAGCATTTTGATGTCGTTATTCGTTCGTTTTACGAAATAGTTATTTACCTGAACCAGGCCTTTTGCTCAACATGAAAGAAGGTAAATGGTAAAAGAAAGATCAGTGACCATAGTCACCTAAATATTTACTTTGCAATAATGACAACCACGGCATTGCTCAAACCGATGCCAGAAAGTCATAGTCTTAAGTTAGAGCTCCATCTATCTGTATGGTAACTCGTGAGATGAGAAGGCCTTTGGCAGCAGCTTTAAACTTCAGTATCTACTGCATAATGGTGTACGGTGAGCCAATGATATAATTATGTGTGTCAGCAGCAATATTGCATTGGCATTAGATCAGTTGATGCAAAATGAATTAATACATTTGTACTCAATTGTACGTATCGTGTCCCGCAGAAAGGTCATTTTTAAATATTTTTCCGGAGAATTTGGTGAGTGTTAACTCTCATTATTCACATTAGTCATTTTCCTTGTTCATGTTATCACCTAGGTCATATCGAGCGTGGGAATCGATATTACTAATAAAATGTCCAATTCCTCCATCAAGATCGGCACTTTCATCCACCATATGTACCGAATTGGCGGCCAAGTTTTCAGCAATCGGCTTATGTAGATAAGTCAGTTGATTACTGGACAAAATTTCCTGGTTCATTCGGCCGATCCCCCCAAAGTTTCTTTTTCTCAACGGGTCTTCGCCGAGCCTTAAAGAGGGCTTTCTCTTTTATATTCAATCTCGCAAATTCCTTTCTTCACCTTGTCATCTTCATTGTTTGATGTGTAGATGCCGACATTATTTTCACTGTATTATTCACTTGAAAAAATTCCTTTCTTTGTTATCTTCTTTATATCAGGTATTTATGTCAATATCATTTTTTTGTCTGATATTGTGTCGTGGCCAAGGGGTTACTTGGGACTGTCTATGATCCCCGAAATTTTACTGTTCTGATCTTGTTTTGACCGATATATCGCTCAAAACATTTTAGAACGCCTCAGAATCTGTTGGACGTGTTCAACACTTTTCCTGTATACTTACCCCTAGTGCCAAAAATTGACTGTGTTGTCGATCTCACTAGCATCCCCTGCTAAAAAAACAAATTATATCTTCCCATGACACTGACCTGATACCCATCGACATTACCATATGATCACCATCATTTTTACCAATCTCACTCTCTTGAAGTAGTCTCTTGCAGTAGATTTGGGGTTGTATCGTAGCTGGTACAGCACCGGACAAGAATCCCAAGTTTATGATTTAATTTTTGCCAAGCCCTTAAACGCTTCGAAAGCTTGAGTGATATGGTTGCGGAATCACTGTAGGTAGCAATGTTTTCGTCTTACGAAATGCACGAAATTAATGCGGAAGTACACTTGCTTCCTGAGAAGCGACATTGTTTCTCAACTTTGTCTACTGACAAGTTTTATTACTGGAAAACAAAGCCTAAGGACAGCTTTCAGTCATATTGTTTAATATTCCATGGACTTTTCAAAAAAACCTAAAGCAAGTCCATGCAAGCCTTTTGAACTTCCTATATGAATGTAAGTTCATGCTGTTTCAGTGCGAAAGATATTTTCAATTCAATCCAAACTACATGGATTTGTGTTGCAACTTTCAATTTTCTTTTTACTGTAAATTATTGGAAGATGTAAAGACATCGAAGGGTTACTTAAAGTTTTAGTAAAAAAAAACCAACAAACTTTTTACAATAAGAACAAATTTTTTTTCGAATGCGATGTTTCAAGAAGCAAGTACAAGAGCGCGTAGCGTTTTTTCAGACGTGTCGTATATTAATTTTGCATTTACTTCTATGGTAAAACCAATTTGTACTTCTATACACCAGTTTCAAAATTTTAGAATTTATGCAATTTTCAAATTTTTTTGTTTTAAATAGTTGTAAAATTAGACCTTAACAGGAATATTGTCTAGCTGTAACACAAAACTTTTTCCTATTCGTTCTTTCAAGCGTACTTTGTGGGTGTCCCTTATCCGTTGCTCTCCACTTTCCGAGTAGTCAGTGATCTTGTTGTCATATTACCCGTCCCTTGTCTCACCATTGCCTTGAGCCAATTACAAAAGAGGCTTCGAACGAAGCTAACATCACGAGGACGTAACATCCCCGCAAAAGCCATTGGAGAGAGAGTCTTTCTTCTTTTGTTTGCGACCGAACATTCCTCTTCAATTAATATCAATCACAAGGAAGTTACGTATATCGCATTGATATTCGAACTAGTCTCTCTTTCTCGGCATAATTGCTAATCTTCCAAACTGTTGTTTGTATGTGGATATAGGATGTACGTTTCGAACAGGATCTTTGAATGATATGAAGGTAGGATGTCAGAGGCCTTTAGTCAAGCCTTTCTGAAAGGTCATTTGCATTATTTATCAAAGAAAGAGAAAGAGAGCACTTGAAAATCATCTCATAACAGGTTAAGTAGGTATTCTCTTAAAATCCTTTATTTTCGTTATGTTTTTGTGAACCAAAGGCAAAATGCGCACACTTTCTTTGAGAAATTTTGCAAATAGTATGGAGGAGTAACATTTTTATATTTTTCAGATATAGAATTTACAGTGCATTTTCTCCAATTTTGTTTTTGGTGTCTTGAATTAATTTAAATATTGGTGGCCCTCATGACTTTTGTTCATGATGACACAGACTTAGTGGTTCTGTCAAATATACGTAGGCAAAGGATCAAACCTGAACTCTTACAGAAATTACTTCATATGTTATCGTGTAGTATAGAAATAAGTGAAACTGTGAAGCAACCATATCAAGTTTAACATAATATCACCAAGAAGATTGGGAGGTAAGCTCATGGCATTAAAACAGCATCAGTAATAGAGCTATATTGAAGTTATTGGGTCCAGACTCGAAACCGATTCGGTATTTATCAAATTGAATAACCATGATTTATGAAAGGCGAATGTCGATCACTTTTCTCAATTCAGTGAGATAGCGTAGACTTATATCGTGACTAAGAAGAGTTAATGGACATAGTTCCATTTATTCGTCATCGAATGCTGGTTTCATATTTGCTTTCTGATATTTGACCAGTTTTGTTTTCTTTTATATATTTCTCCCTTTCCCCTTACGTTTGTTAACGTAAGAGATTAAATGGTCGGGGAGAGATTTCGTTAAGGGTTAACGTTATTGCTGAAATTGCGGTTCGAAAAGAATTAGGCATTGGACTGAATTTTGTCGTTTCATCTTACGTCTGGAATTTGGTTACTTTAAGTGTAACTATTAGTATCTGGACAAACACGATCTCCATGGTAGGTAGCAATTGTGCAAGCGAGGCAGAGATTATTTTGTTTATGATTCTAGCTTGAAATAAGGGAAATACTACTTGTACCAAGCTTTAATTGTATAAAGCTTAAAGCTTGTAAAAATTGTATAAAGCTTGTACTCATGAACAAAGCACTACAATACGCGTTTCTGTAAATTATCTTGCCAAATCTGTCGTTCTCCAATATGAGCATTATTCACGTCACCAGTCTGGTTCGCATTCTGTCCTTGGCTATAAATGTTTGCTGTCTATCCACGGCCATGTTTGCAGAATGTCTCTTCTCATACTCGCAGTTTGCTCATGGTCATGTCAACAATCTGTCACGTTGGTAGTCTATTCTTGGTTATGTTAGCCGTCTTTTCAGTTCGTCCTGTACGCTGTCTGTCCTAGCTCATGTTTGCAGACTCAGTATGGTCTTGCTCGGAGGTGAAGTGTTTTTTCCTCGTTCGCCGTCTATGCTTAGTCATGTTTGGAGACTGTGGCTGTCCTTGGTCACATGTTCTCAATCTTCTCTGGGTCATGTACGTTGTCTGTTTTTTGTAATGTTCACCATTTGTTTTAGGTCATGCAAACCAACAGTTTTTGAAATTTCGTTGTCTTTGTTCGCTAATTATTGCATAGGATAAAGAGAAAATCCCGCCTTAAACACTAGATTAATATACGCAGTCAAAAAACAGTTGAGTAGTAACAATAGTCTCAAAAGTGTGATGATTTCAGAAAAGGTAAGAACGTTTCTCATAAATGCTGATGGCACTCTGAACTCCGAGAAAAAAAAATTGCCGTCAACAAAGAAAGCTTTCGTTCAGGAACTGAAAGTATTTGCTTTTCCTGCTTTTAATGCCACAATTAAATGAACACGAATACAGAAAGTCAAATAAGGATATTTTGATATCTAGGTACAGTTTCGACTGTTTTTAGTATACAATGAATTGGATTGCCCACTCAGGTACCTGAGCAAAGCAGCCAGATTATCAACTGTGACCATTTACATTTTTCTGTGGGTTTTCTTGTCTTATAATATTTTCCTATTGATGTTATCACTGTTAATTTCGAATCATTTGTAAAGTAAAAGTAACTAACCGTCTCCTCGACTCCTCGGTTTACTTTCGTTTGCTTGTGAGCAGTTCATAATGTTTGCTAAAAGTAAAGACAATAATAATACGGATATTTACATATCTACGAAACAAACCTTGGCAATAGGTTTTGAATTCACGGGAAATTTCTTTTTTAATTGAATCGTGTTTGAAAAAATCGAAGAGAAGTACACACGATTGACAATTGCTGGTAAAGAGCCGGTTTATTCATCTTTATCGGCAGAAACACTTGCAGTGAACAACTTTTCGAGAACTAGGGCAGAATAAATCAACATGAAGCGGACCAGTTCGATCGTTCTCTAGGTAAATCATATACTTTTTCAACATTTCGATGAGTTGGCAAGCGGGCTAGCTGACTTTTCCACGATCCCGCGCAGAAAGTTAGAAGACTGGTAGACTGCCAAATATATGTAGGAAAATTCCAATAACTTTTCGAGCAAAAGCCCTTCTTCAGAGAGTAAAACGTGTTCTTGAACGTTTTCAAAGAAGGGCCTTTGCTCGAAACGTTAGAATTTTCCTGCATATATTTGGCAATCTACGAAACTTTTAACTTTCTGTGCTGTTTTATATACTGCCTACGCAGCATCCTACACTTTTTCTAGGATCCCGGCAGTTACAGCGGACTATAGCCTGGCTAAACGGGATGAAAAAGTCCACGCAATCATTTCATCCCAGTAAAGCGGGCTGGAATTTCCATAAAGGAACTTGTTTCCTCGGCATTTTTACACAAAGACGACTGATAAGAAAAATGTTGCTTGAGGAAAAATTTCGTTATCGAATCAAAGGATTACATATAAATATTTAAATGAGACACCGAGTTGTCAATCATCAACGTTACAGTTTTTCCTTGACTGAAATGAAACATGGAGCATAGACACTTCGTGTTTGTAACAACATTCGCTTCATAGAGTAGAAATGTTACAGTCTTTAATTTTACGACAAAATGCGCAGAGATGAGTGACAGCATAATACTTAAGAAGCAATGAGGTAACTCGGCCTAATTTATGACCCAACATAATGACCAGAAATTTGGAATAACCGACTTAGTATGCGAAATTTAAATTTCGTAATTCGATATGTATGAATCAAAAGAGCCCTTTACTGAGAAAACTTCACGCAACAAAAACTTATAAACATGTTGCACTCATCCATTTTATCTGGTAATAACCCATCAAATATACAGCTTGAATTTTAAAGATCAACAACGTGTCATCATACCGCAAGAAAAATTGCAGATTCATGATATTACCAGATATTGTGGCCCCTGCTAAACACTCTGAAGCCACGACGTTAATTTACTTAGATACAACACAGTGCAATTCATAAACTAATTTATTAATAAGTGCTTCGGGAAAATGTTCGATACCGTCAATGAATTTGATGTAAATTAGGATTTAGAGATCCTTATTTAGCATAATAAATTTGCTATTTCTGAACCCCCGGTGCCTTGCTGACGATGTCCTTATTTCTCACCATGTTACCCTCATGTAACCCTAAAATGTTATTGACATGCCAAAAACAGGGCTGAAATCATCCATATAACCGCTCAATTAAGTAAGAAAATGCCAACCCGAGTAACTGGGCCGGCATACTCCAAGTGACCGGCTCCTATTAAAAAATGTTCAGTGGACACTGAGCTAGCTGCGTGAAGTCGGACCCACTATGAACAGATCAAAACAGTTCGCGGGATGCTTGGTTTACGTTACACTCCGACAAACGGCCCTCGCTCAAAACATCAATTTTATCATTTCAACATTTCAGCAATTCCCTGACCCTTCTGGCCTTATACATGTCGTTCAACACTGCCTACGCAGCATTCTACTTTTATATCATTATTTAAATTGTAAAAACTCGGAAGTTTTATTTCGATTTGCGCTTTTTCGAGGCGGCAAATTACATGGACGAACAATGAAAAAGTCATGTCCGGCGGTAGTAAAAAGATTACCATTGCATTTGGCTCGAAGTGACTTATTATAACGTCGAACGAGTTACTTCGTGTTTTGTTAGCGTTTCCAAGACGAGTGAAGAAACTACACAAACGAAAAGTACGTTATATTGTCGACCATACTTTTTAGCCCTCGAGAGGATTTTGGATTATTTTATGTACGAAAGCATTCCCAAATTTAACGTTTTCAATATTTTTTCTCATTCTAACATTGCTTTTTTCGGATATCTACTAAAGTTTGGCATGAAACATCTTAATATACACAGACTTCCAATAAGTAAGGGTTAGACAATGAATGCGAGTGTTCTATGGGATATAGTGTCCCTCGCATAGATAGAAGGCCACCATTCATTGTCTTAGAATATGATCATACCCACGAAGAATTCTGTAGAACAATGCATATATTTTTCTTGCCTGGAGTATTTTATTTGTCGTTTACACTTAGCAATTGATTAGGCATCAGAGTTTTTGTGTTTGGCTCGCAGCAGCTGGCAAAGGCAGGCGCAAATGCAGCCAAGCCATGAGTCAGTTCAGCGAGTTCGAAGAGCTTGAGGAATATGTTGTCACGCAAGATTTAGTTGCATCTGAAAGTAAAAAATTTGGCAAGGATTTCATTTCCGAGTATTTAAATAATGAACGCGACCAACGAACTAGGTTCCAAAGGTCAACAACAGTGAACGAAATCGAGCAGAGGGAAAGAGAGAGAATTCCACTGAAAACTCGACAAAGTACATCCAGGCCAGTCAACGTTTACCGAGCCTGGGCTAAACATCGCAATAGTCAAATTGAAAGTCTGCAAGATAATATACGTCTGTTCCTCTTGATTTCGGATCCACCTGCCCGGAAGAGATTAATTATTGGCTTACAAGATTTGTTCTGGAAGTTACTAGAGCAGATGGCAAACCGTACCCAGCAAGCTCGTTGTACAGTATTTCAACAGGACTGCTGAGACATTTTCGCGATGATTTGAATCGATACGATTTAAAAATTCTATCGAAAGACGACGTTCACTTTCAGTCATTTCAAAAGGCGTTAGATTCCCGCATGAAAGAGATGACCTGAGCTGGTATTGGTACTAAAAATACCTCAGTGGATCGCTTAACAGTAGAGGAACAAGGACAGTTGTGGTCACCTGGAACGATTGGCTTCTATTCATCGAAAGCATTAAGGTATGCCGTATTTTTTCACAATTGTAAAGTATTTGGTTTTAGGGCGATGAACGAACATGTGAGCGTTATGGCTGAACATCATGAGTTTGACTCAGGCAAAGATGGCGAGTTTATCACATTTAATGGCAGAATCAGCAAAAATGTCCAAGGGGGGCTTCAACAGCGAAAAGTTGACGTAAAAACTATCGATATGTCGTAGCATTGTTCAGAGAATACTTGAGATGTATTCCAAAGAGTGGAAGAATCACTTTTAAGTTTGCGTGAAAAAATTAGTAATATTTGGCTAGTTTATGTTTCTGGCAGAAAACGTGTGCTTTGTTTGGTTAGAAAGGACAGATTTAATACACTGCGTCCAGAGTTATTATGCAAATACTATTTTAGAGGATAAACTTAACTTAATTGTCATATTAGTCCATCCAATTGTCTTTATGCTTGAGCAAATGCATAAGCAAGTTGTGCAATAAACAAATGCCACACAAATTCATAAAAATTTGAACCAACTTAAAGTTAGTATACTTTCGTACTGTCCAGAGTTATTAGGCAACGTCGCAGAATACCGAGAGCATGGGTAGAAAACGTGATTTAAAACTTCGTGAAAAAAAAGAAATAGCTCGTCGTCTATCTCTTGGTAAATCTACATTAGAAATTGCCAAATCTCTCGAACGAGATCATCGAACAGTCAAAAAATTCGTAGCAAAGAGTCAAAGAGGTCGTAAGAAGAGGGTTCAGCCAAAGTTTCGTACTATAAATGAAAGGCAGCTGCAAAAAATTCATCGGCAATTGGAGAAGACACCCTTAGCAACCAGTTAACAAGTTTTTGAAGCTTGTGAGCTGCCCAGTGTATCAAAAACCAGGCGATGCAAAGCATTGAAAGAGGTCGCAAGGGTCACAAAAGTACAAAGGCAACCACCCCTAAACAACAATCACAAAGAAAAGCGGCTTGTCTGGGCTAGGAATTATCTCAAGACAGATTTCTCTAAACTTATCTTTTCTGATGAGTGCAGAGCAACTTTAGATGGACCAGACGGGTGGGCACGTGGATGGGTTGTCCAGGAGCAGTCTGAACCAGTACATGTGCGCCGACAACAAGGGGGTGGAGGAGTGATGTTTTGGGCTGCTATTGTTGGAGAGAAGCTAGTGGGTCCATTTCGTGTCGAGGATGGTGTTGAGCTCGACTCAGAAGGTTACTGTGGCTTTCTGAATGCAAACTTTCTTCCCTGGTGGAAGAGGCATTCAAAAAGAACGAGAAACTTGATGATTTTCATGCATGATAACGCACCAGCACATTCCTCAGGCTTCACAAAGAATTGGCTGATGTCTGAGGTTTCAAAGAAAGTCAGATTATGGGTGGTCTGCATGTTCTCCGGACTTAAACCCATTAGAAAAGTTTTGGTCCATTCTGAGAAAAACAATATCTGCAAATGCAAAGCAGTATAACTCAAAAGATTCCCTCTGGGCGGCTATCAAAGGTGTTGCAGCACAAGTACCAGCAGAGACAATTAAGAAATTAACGGGTTCAGTCGACGATAGACTTGTTAAGCGCATCAAAAACCATGGAGGCTATATCAAGTATTAGTGGATATAAATTGACGAAAAATGTAACATTTACTTAACTTTGCTGACCTTTATCATGTTCTGTACATTGATAATAATAATAACTAATTCTTTTTGTTCAAACAACTCATAAAATTTTTGCATTTTGCTAAAAATATACGGCAAAAGCGTGGTTGCATAATATCTCTAAACAGTGAATATTCGAAAAACATAAATAGATTGATCAGTTGTGAGCCAATAACAATAAAAGTCACAATATCTAAACATACTTAAATCCAAAAAATTATCTCCTGCAACAAGTGATAAAGTCATCTCACAAAATATCTTAACAGCAGAAATGCCCACTTGCACGTAGTGTAAATGTAATTTTTCTCATCGACTTCGTTGATGTCCACATTATTTTTTATGGCGAATATGTTGTAGTGATTTTATGTAACTAATTAGTATGCTCTATATAGAGCATACTAAGTATGAGTTAGAGAATGGTCACGTGTGCTCAATAGGATTTAAAGTCCCAAGTATTAGATAGAATGGTCAAAGGCACGAGGGAGTTTCAGAGCAGCTGTGTAAAATTGTCCCAAAAAATTTAATGTTGAATCAGGCGCGGTTGAGCTTGAAATAGATTTAGCTGTTGAATCTTACTTAACGAAAATCATTTGTAAAGATGGGTATGAGTAAATTTAGTGAAGTAGAATTGTTAGAAGCCGAGGTAGCAACGCAAGATTTATTGAAGCCGATTGATTTAACGGATAACCTTGAGCGGAAACGAAGACGAAGAGAAGCAACGTGGCAGGTTTCAGGACGCGGTACAAATTAAGGAAATCAAAGAAAGAGAAAGGCAAAGAGTTCCCCAAAATACCCGGCAGAACACTGAGTTGGCCATTGGCTACAGTTTCGGCAAATTCCGACATTAGGCGAAGAATATCCATTTCTTTCAGATGATTTGCAAAGTACTAGTTCAAGGGAAATGAGGTACTGGTTAACACGATTCATACAAGTAATGAAAGGTGATGGGAAACCACATCCTGCCAATTCTATGTATTCTATTGTGTGCGGATAGATTAGGCATCTCAGGAATGACTTAAAACGGTTCGATTTGAATATCCTATCAAAAGAAAATGCAAAACTTTTATTCGTTTCGAAAGGCTCTGGACTCTCGAATGAAAGAAATGACCGCTGCTGGTATAGGCACAAGGAAACAATCTTCAGATCCACTATCCATAGAAGACGAGGAAAAGTTATGGTCTACAGGAACTGTTGGTTTTCAATTTTCGAAATCACTGCGTTATGGGGCGTTTTTCTGTAACTGTAAAGTTTTCGGCTTCCGAGGGATAAACAAACATGTTAATTTCATGGTGGAGCAATAACAATTTGGGGCAGACAAGGATGGCGAGTTTGTTGTTTCAATGGAAGATTTTGCAAACAAGTTCAAGGTGGATTGCAGCAAAGAAAAGACGACGTTGGGTGCATTAAACAATATACAGAGGCAGAGAGCCCTAGATGCGTGGTGAATCTTTTCAAAGGGTATTTGAGGTGTATTCCGGAGACAGGCCGATTTTATCGAAAACCTCTCGAAAGCACGGAGCCAGGGGACATCAGATTTCGTTTGCTGCCTGTTGGCATAAATACGATCGATGTGTAACGCAGCTAGCATTGACATGGAGGGAAGATGATCCTCAAACCATTGTGAAAAGGTGACATGTGCTACAGCGTTTACCAAAGTGGGCAGTTTGATGAACAAATAGTAATGTCGCGAACAGGTCACCGAAGCACGTCTGGAACTACAGAATGCAAAGTTCTGCTTTGATGAAGTCGGTTTCCGATGCGCTTCAACCGCCTTTACCAGCGAATGTTTCAAGTAATAAGAAGAGCAAGACAAAAAAGAGGAAAGGTGAGACGTGTGAAGAAAGTAGATCAGAATCGAAGGGTACTTCGCTGATTGTTGAACGTGGGGATACGCGCTTGTCTTTTCATTTTAAGTGACATTGTATGTTAAGGTTTGTTTGCAATTACTGCCATTACTTCTCGATAAATTTGAGTAGCGTGTGATGAATAATCGAGAGCGTTACCGCTAAGGGGTTGTGCCATTTCAAGAACATTAAAATATAGCTTCATAATTTTATTATATTTCATAATTCTGCAGTACACTAGGCAACTAATTTAGCAACTAGTATTCTTTAAGTTAGTCATTAGTATTCTCTAAATTATTCCCTATTAATTACGAGAATACTAATGAGGATCCAGACTAAAGAAAACAATGGTCTCATTAGTATTCTCTATGTGGAGAATATTAATGAGATTATTGTTTTCTTTTGTTTTGAGGCTTTTTTTTTTCAACCCCACATTTTTTCTTGGGTTTTAAAGCCCACGCCACTTGAGGGATTGATATACTATGTGATATAGACTACTGTAATTCTGGGTGCCGATTGGCCGAGTGCCTTTGACTATTTCCTGATAATTGGTAGATTACTCCTACTCATTTATGAGTAGCTATATTATGATGTCTTCGCTTTGAGAAGTAAACATAGACCATAATCAAAAAGCAAAATAAAAACATTGCATATGTATATTACTCAACTATAGTCATTGGAAAAAAATCAAGTAAAATCCCAATCAGATTTCAGTTTTTTAATGAATCTTCGCAGAAGAATCCAGAAATAATTTGGGTATGGCATGCGTATCCAAAACCAGATTGTCAAAAGTCGAAGTATGAGTGACAGCAATGACTGAAAAAGCCTTGGTTGCAATGATTTTTGCTTAAAAACCGCTGACCCAACCTTATCTGAAAATCCAAAATACTGTTAACTTTCTTTCTTTACGCAGTAGGGATTTATATTCTTTATGACACAAAATGGAAGCAAAACTAATACTATCAGTATGCGAAACGAAAGTCTTCTCGTCGACGGCGATTGTTTCACGGAATTTCTTTTGAAACGGACCCCATGATCTTGGCTTCCGTGCTAGGCTCCATCTTCATGGTAAAGGTCTGTAGGGGTTCCTAAATAGAATGGCATTGTAAGTGATTGAGGTTTTGAACGCACTGCGACAAAAACATTCATAGAAATAAACATACTTAATCCCAGATAATATGACAAAGAGACGCAGAGGACTGTTTCATCATCTCAGAATTTGTCATATAGATTCAGAAATTTCAAACAGTCTAACAAGAGATGCATAGTTGTATGTAAACAATTGTCTCGCTGACAATCGATATTTGGCATACATTTTATACATTTTGGCATATATGGCATGATTTCCGTAGAATTAATATAAACACGACATTTTTAAGAGCGCGATATTTTCTAGGTATAACACTATAGTAATTACAATAGTATAGATTTAGTAATTACACGATTGTTGTTATATTAACGTTCAAAAATATTACGCTTTACAATGTGTTGAAAAGAAACAATCAGGGGCACGGTAAGAATTTTCGTGAGATCGTAACGACGTATAAGCCAGAAAGTTTAGGGGACCTGGTGAGTTACCTTGGTAGCACAAATTCAGGCCATCATAGTTAAGCTATTTGCACGGCGAGAGAATGGTAAAATTCTACCAAGATAGAAACCTTAACGCTTTGAAATCGTAACAATCAGAATTTTGATTACGTTTGAGGTCTATGTCAGGATAAAAAAGTATTTATCCCATGACACATGGGGCTAAGGCAGTAGACTGAGTAGTACTGAAAATATCTTTTGAGATTGCGAAGCCTTTTGACATTTTAGAGCATTAATTGGGATGATCCTTGCTGATTGATTTTCTTTGAATATAATGAAAGGAATTAATTGAATTTACATAAAAAAACTTCCAGTTTTCGAAATCTAATTACGCATACTACCTTCTATTGCCGAAATGTTTCACTGAACGTGAATTTCAGTTCGAATATTTGCATTTGCTCACCGCAAAAAAATTTTTAGTTTAGACTTAGTGCTGGAAACTTCCCCAGCAAAAGTGAGTGCTGGAAAGTTTGAAATGGCACTTTTCATTGGGTAATTGACAAAGCGAAAGTGCGTTTTTTAGTTTACTTCTGAGCGTTTTATTTTGATGATGTTAATGAAGATATAGTTTGAGTAATATCAAGAACCGAGTCGAAGGTTTGACGGTAACGGCCGCTGTCTTGAAATTGGCTGCTTAGGGTCAGTAACTTCACTCCAGGGGCTTGTTTTTTTTGAAATTTAAATTAACATATTTGTGATTTTATGGCCGTTTCATACGTCGCACAATCGTCGCATTTCATTCAGACGAATTTAATTTCGAATTTAATTTTATGCGACGTACGAAACGCATTAAATTCGTCACAGACGTTTCATTCGTCATGATCAGATGGGTACAACGCCTGAAATTCGTGTTCATTTCAAACGACGACGTAACGTCGCATCGAATGACATGCTTGAGTTATGATAAATTATAAAATGTCTCTCTTTACTTGCAAGGTGGAACCGACGACTGCGAGATTCTCGATAGAAAGCTGATATCGACCATGTTTTGTACCATTAAAAATATACATGTTGTTAGGTCCAGGTAAGGCAGTTTTCCTGCCTAATTTATGGACACACACGGTCGTCAATTCATTGTAAGAATTTTCAACTTTGCTCAGATGACTTTTAACATTCTTCCAAATATTTATTAGTTGATTTCTGTCATGGGTTCTTCATCCTTTGTCACTTAATTAATGACCGATATATTGCCGTGTTTTTTTCCACAGGATTTTGTTCGTTATTTCCAATGAAATTTGATGGGAATACGTGGTATACTTATCTTATTTACGCCGTCATCGCTATCGTTGCCTTTCTGGGAAACTCTCTTGTACTCTTTGTACTAGTTACCCGATCTTATTACCTCAGGCAGTCTTGTAAAATATTCATTTGCAGCCTCGCCATCACGGACATCATCACTTCAATCATGTTAATATTCAGTCGTTATCTCTATCTGCCCTCGATGCCTGAGGGCGAAATCTTTCAGGAAATCTACTGCAGGACTATTTGGTCGGCATGGATACTTTTTACGCTGGGGTACGTATCCATTTACACCTGCCTTGCTCTCACAATCGAACGTTGGTTCGCCGTCATAAAGCCAATGGCTCATTCGTTTTTTAAGCCAATTCAGACCCGGAAAGCCATTGCTTTGGTCTGGATTGTTGGAATTACGGTCAACCTCAGTACACTTTTCCGCGTGAAATTTAACAAAGTAAAACAAGAGTGCAGCTGGATACCTCTAAGTGTTGGAAATGAAGAGTTGCCTTGGCTAGATTTCACCGTGCAGTCTCTCATTCCCTTCTCGACCATAGTCATCTTGTATTCTCATATCCTGTATACCTTGAGGGGACACCCATTTGTTCATGAAATACCGGGTCACCCACTGAGGCTCATAACAAAAATGACGCTTGCAGCGTCTTGTGCCTTGATCATTGGATGGCTACCAAGTCGCGTTAGCTTCATGCTAAGTAAGTTTGGTTATGTCGATACGAGTGGTGTTTTACACTTCTGCCTTGTGATGGTTTCATTTTCCAACAGCTGTGTGAACCCGTTTATCTATAGTCTGTACAGTCTGCAGTTTCGAAGAGAGTCTAGAGAGGTGTTAAGCAGCCTTATCTCGACATGCAGAAAACAACAGTGTGGACACCCAGCCCGGAACAACGTCGTTATAAACAACATGAATCTAAAACAGGTGCAAGTTCAGTGACTGTGGTAACTATGACACAAATATACAAGTTATGAAATACGTGTGCAAGCTCAAGGTTTCGGACTAATCAAATTTAACCGTGTAACGAGTCAAATCAGGGCCTTTGTCATGGGGATGACTGACTCCCAGACTGAGTGTTCCCAGTCACGTAAACCTATAAAGACCAGTGCCCCGCGACCAAGGGACAAAAATTCCCAGTTTTTCTGGAGACTCGTCTTCACAAAGTGTGGATTAAGCTTAGGGTTAGGAATTGGGTTTTGATCTGAGCTAAGTATTAAACTTAAGGTGTTACGCTTAAAGTAAGTTCAATATCGCATTCGAGATTATTCATGCCTTAACAAGCTATTCACCACTTGTGATAAGTGACCTGGGTTCCACTCATAATCGGGGGATCACTCATATAACCTTATCACAGCGTTTCTCCTAATCCCATTTCACTCTGTTTTAAAAATTGGACGTTGTCAACGTCATTAAAGTGGCTCAGTTAGATATATCAAAACGAATAAGGGACACGTGAACAGGTATCCACGTGTTCGGAGCAGAAAATCGGATCGAGTAAACGACTTCAAGTGGACTTCTGACAAATGTATCCAACAAATCAGGTGTAAAAAGTTTAGTCGTGTCTATAGAGATCGTCGATTACGTTTTAGATTCCCGTCGTGACTATCCTAGCGGTCCGTATTCGTTAGAAAACTCCCGACGCCTTCCTGTATATTCTTCACAGCCTGCATAACCGTAGCGATTGAGAAACGTTATTCAAGCATAGAATTACTGTACTTAAATAATATTCACTGAAAAGGAAGATACTCAGTGAACAGTTCTATTCAGATAGATAAATAATATTTAAGCTCGGTTGTTCAGTGCTACACAACACTGTTCACTCGTTAGGATTTATCCGCCGGATAAACTATCCAGGCTTTGAACAACTGGACTCATATGAATAACAGGAATAAATTTACGGCTTATAACCAAGGGTGTCCACGAGGATGGATGTGCAGTGGTTCGATTCTATTTCAGAATCATCCTCATCACGGTAATATGAAACGATAAATTCACATTTAACCAACACTGCTGAAGTCAACTGAAAACGTTGACTCGAGCGGGATATGAACAGTTTGAACAGGGATATTTTCAGTTGACTTCAGCAGTGTAGGTTGAATGTGAATTTATCGTTTCATATAACCAAGGGTGTAGGAAGCACGTTTAAGTTGGGAGAGGCACGAGCTTTTCGGGGAGTTTTGAACAACGGAAAGGTATCCTCAAATTGGCACAAATTAACTATCATGGACCGCGGAGCCGGTGAGGTATGGGGGCTTTATCTCCCCTCAATAATTCCCAAGAAATGTTATTTTTAGAGCGTTTTGGCTCATTTTTACCCTTCAGCCACCCAGAAAAAGCTTTTAGCTCCCACCAATCCTAAAATTGCTCCGCGCTCCTTGTGACTATTCTGAATGCAAATCTTTTGTTTCTAATGAAAAGGGGTATCCCTGTTTCCTGTGCCCCTGGTTATAATTTAAGTTCCGAGTTTATTTTTGGAATATTAAATTAGCAAACTGGAATTTCCAAAGGTTGTCATGCCGTAGTGCAAATATTAGTGTAGTGCCTAGAACATTTCTTTAGATTACACTTCAATAAAGTTGGTTTCTAAAAAAACGTATTGGAGGGTTACTGGAGGGTTAGTCAGAAGTACCTAAGCGTTTGGCGGTGGATGTCATTTGAATAAGAGCAAGCAAAAAGGATGAAACGCATGTTTTCCCCTCATTCAAACAGTATTTTGAGACTGTCTACGAGTGTAAATAGTGATCTTTCAATTTTTATAAAAAATGCACAATTTTCTTGAAGGAAATGCAAATGTTTGGGTTGGGTCAAACCATACTTCAAATTAGAAATATTTTTACAATGGACGTACAAAATCTTAGTCATGCACCAGGTATGCTGAAAGCCACTATTTCAAAGACCCGAGAAATTTGAACTTTGACCTGTAACATGCCTCTTCGAGTCTCGTCTGGGTAAAGATATCGTTTTGCGCAGTAACTGAGTTTGACGAACATCCACATATCATTTGATAACTGAGAATGTTCTAAAATCATATCAGTGAAGTCCAGTTTGTAGGATTTGACAGTGGAACACCCGATATGTTCGACTTGACGGGCATCGGCAGCAACGAGGTAACACGTGACAAACTCAATAAACATGATAGATTATCAGCGAAATGCATTTCAGGATTTACATGAAGCTATAAGGTTTACCGTCGTCCGTGCGCTTCTGACGAAGTTACGTTTCGGGCAATCAAACAGCTAAGGTTTTTAGTTTTTTAATAGGAAGGTTAAAATGAAGATGAATACGCTTAATGCTTTTCAAATTCAGGAATCAAGTAAGAAAAGTTCAACGTGGTACGTACACGTAACGTTCGACCGTTTGATGATGTGTGTGTGTTGGAGACGTCATTAGTACATCATCCAAAAGGAAAAATCTCGTTATTTTTGTACCAATCTGGACTGCCTTTCCGCGTAAACTATGCTTGGAAATTTTCGGAATAGTTAACAAGTGTCAGATTACATCCAAGGAATGTTGTCTGAATCTTAACCGCTTTTCTCGTGCCCTGATGTGGGACTGGCCTTCTTTTGCACTGAAGGCCAACAAAATTTTGGTGTTTCGAAATTATATTTCACCTGGTCTTTGTTTGTACCTTAGTTTTCTTTGTTGATTTGATCAACGAACGAGACTGAAATATACAATTCTATGCATTTGTTACGTATTGCAAGTTGATCATCCAGATTAGTCTTGAGGAAGACTGGTCATGTCGACCGATATTTCGACGGCCCCAGCGGCGGTCATCGTCAGAGTCAATGGTTCGTTACGTTATGCGGGTAGGTGGTTGTTAATGAAATGTCTGCGGGTAGGTGGTTGTTAATGAAATGTCTGCGGGTTGTAAGTGTACTTGGGTGAAGTCAGTATTATGTGCTGGCGTACGTTAATGTGGTCTGTGTGCCGTTGGTTTGTTAAAGTGAGTCTATTGTTTTGTAGTTCGCCTTAAGTCTTAAATATGTTTTTTGCAAGTTGCTTCAGTGCAACTGTTATGATTAATTTAATACCAAGTTTGTTTACCAACTTTCTAAGTTATTGTTGGCAGTTTACGCTTAAGTCATACATTGTACCGACTAGTCGATGTTTTGTTTCGTTTGTTGGTGGCGTTTAGTTTAGTAATGTGGTTGGTTCTATCTCCGTTCTTTTTGTTCGTCTGAGTTCAGTTAGTCTGGTGTTGAAGTAACCGCGTGCCTCGCCGATATACGGGGCCTGGCACTCGTTATAGTTAATCCGTTCAAGAGAAAGATGCTATCTAATGGAAATGTATAAGTAGATTAATAAATAAAAATTGTTAAATCATTGAATTTTAACTGCTCATACGAAAACGAATGTTTTTAGTCATATAGTGACAGTACGACCACTACGCCTTGTCCCAATTAGATGTTGATTTCACTGGCGCAGCTGGCTTTGAGTACACGTCTCACACATCTGAAGTTAGCGGTTTGTTTTGGGCGTACAGCATGTATGCTACTAACCCTTGCATCGCTCCTGCAGGTCTAAATCTAAATACCCCAGAAAGACGAGAGATTTTTTACTGAACTACAGGCAAACTGTCAAGCGTGTCATAATTTCCAACTGTCTATGTTTAAACTAGTCCTAAAATATACTTTTTCCTTCGGATGAGGCTAGGCCTAATCCAGCATTGTGCACAATATCCTATCTTATACACCAGCTTTGACGTGGCGCATTACACTAATTAATGTATGACTGTTACTATGCACCAGAAAGATGGTTATTGCACCCACATAAGCACAGGTAGAACAACTGTCCACGATTACTAATAATTTGCAAAATTTATTGAAATAATACCTCAGCAAAGACGGTGATTCTTTTTTGACATTATAGAGATCAAGCACAGTCGTTTTCCGCATCTCAGTGTATCGGGTGTTGCTACTGGAATAGACATGCCTGGGTGTTTGCCAACTGATCGACGCCAGTTACAGTTTCTTTAGAACAAAATGAATCACAAACATTTATAACAAACGACCACATGTACAATTAAATTATTTACTGCTCAGTAGATACTCCTTTGAAATATTTTTAAACCTTTGCAGTACTTCCGCAAAACTCTTGGGTACATGTTTATTTTCGTTTACCCAGCAATAAAGCTAGGGCTCCAACAGCAGCAACTGTTGCTCCTCCAACAAGAGCAGCGCCAATAACCCCATCTGTGAAACAGAAACACAGGCGTATTATTTTATTGACCAGCGTGCTAAAATGTTTTTGTCTTCGTACTTGGAAAGAGACGTTAAGCCAAATTCAGTTGTTGCATATGCTTTCATACTGTTTGGACTAAAGTCTGGTTTTCATTAGTAATATACTCGCATGGATACGCCTATGAGGTTAAACGTGTTCAGCAGGTATGATTTAAGAAACAGGCACAAGAAGTTTGAGGTTTCAATTTTCCCCCTATATTTGGCTTATTTTGGGCTCACACCTAGGCTTACCCTGCAGTAAAAAAACAAAAGCATACAAAAGAGGCCATACCAACCTAGATTAGGTAAGCGACGTATTTTGCTACGCAACAGGCAGTGATACACGTTACGGTAGCTCGCCATATGAAGCCGGAATGCACTATGTTCGAGACAAAGTTGAAGCACTATATTATGTGAGAGTAAATTTCAAGTCACCCAACACATCACATCGCAAGGAAACAGTATTTACAGCTGAGAGTTTTCTCACATGATGTCTCATACTTCAAATCCAATTTCAAATCGGGGAAAACTTTAGACATTAAAATGAGGAAAATGAATGTGCTAGACCATATTTCAGTGAGTTTAAGCTCCAGCAGCTTAAAACCGTCGGCTGGTCCACATTTTCCAGCACACCCAACAAATTTCTGAAATTTACTTTTAGTGACGTAATCACTTCAGTATTTAAGGCGGGTAAACAGTTTCATCTTTTTTTGCACCTCGTGCTTCCCTTGAACGTAACTTTGGAAAAATTGTCGCCCGAAACTCCAAATTTGGCAGAGAAGGAAAGTGAGGGTGGGAGTTTAGGTAGGTTTGGTAACATTAAAGATTTTCCACCTTTCCATGGCAACAATGGTAATTTAAAACAATCCGAAAATTAAGTAGCGGAAATTTCAGTTAACTTTTTTTTTTCCTTGAGTTGCACAAAGCTTACAATGAACAAGCCCTACACCTTTTGAAATCAGTTAATTACATTTCGACGCACAATTTTTTTAACTTTTCAACAACACTATAGTTGACTGTACAATAGAAAATACAAAATTACTGTGGAATGCTTCTAATTTAACTAAAGTTATTAAATTACCATGTATTGAATTGATGTATGAATGAATTGTGATGTTTACAAGAATTCAGGAAATTTGTACTCATTTTATCCTCTAGATTTTCCGCTAACTTAATAAAATTGAATTTTCGAGGTTGTTTTCAATCACTGTTGCCGCCATGGATACAGGGAAAATAATCAATATTACTCTAATGTTATTCCCACGCTTTTTTATTATGCCAAATTATGTTATGGGCTGTTATCAATCAAGAGATATGTCCAATGGAAGGACAATGTCCAACGGACAACAAACTAAAACTCGCCAACACAATCACGGCGCGCGAATCACTGGATATTAAACTTTTCAATAAAAACCTGAACAGACCGTTCAGGTTTTCTAAAATACACCATCTCGGCAGGGATGAGGGGGTCGCAACGGTAGAGTTCTTCGGTTAAGGAGAAAACTAGTTTACTGCACATTATATCGGGTATGATTTCTTTTATGGGAAATTTGGGTATCCACGGGAAAAATTAGTTTTGGAGTATAGACGTCATCAATCAGTAAATAAAGTCATTTTTTACGAAAGCGAAAATCTGTAGATCGTTGAACTCTTTCCCGGTTGAGTCGGACTTTATCAGTATTTCACCCTGGCCAGTATTAGGCGGTTTTACAAGTCAAGGGTACACGTCTTAGTCGAGAAATAGCTTAAAATTTTGCCTGGGTTGTACGAATGTGAAAAAGTTCCATAAAGACAAATATATTGCCCTTAGGATAGTGGGAACCTGGACGCCTTTTATTTGAGAAATACTAAGAATTCAAAGCACGCGTAAATGTCATTAACTAAGGTTACTAAACAACCAATTGTCTACTGAAACCAAAGTCACAAGCAGGCGCCAAGCATTGACAAATCCAGAGTCTTACTCCTTTATCGAAGAAATACAGGGGTAAGAACAAAACTAAAGATCCTTCGACAGATATTTTTGTCGGGAAGCCACTACATTAAACGACTAGAGGACGTTCGTCAAGCTCGTTTACTCAGAAAAAAAACCGTGTTCAGAAAAATGATTTGTGAGCCCTAGACGGGAATCGAACCTGCAACTTTCTGATGACCGGTGAGACGCTCTAACCATTGAGCCACTACGACTC
>JBAHVQ010000223.1:257713-270425 GCA_036872915.1 Nanipora kamurai
TGTTTGCATTAAAAAATTTTGTCGTTTATTTCAAATGCTTAATTGCTCTTGTGCTGATCAGATCATATGGAAATTTTTGTTCCCATATTGCCACATCAACTGCGAGCAGAAAAAGCCTTTCCCACTCTCAGGCAATCCCCACAGGATTCCAGATTAATGATGACTCTTAGGACCATCTGTGGGACCCAAAGGAACCAGGGTGGTCTCCACACTCATTAGGGCATCAAACCTGCCAATACCAGGACACTAACGAGACCAACTGCAGGACCTCAGGTGAAGTTCACCACAGTCACGGAAATCATACAGTAAAGATCGTCTGCTTTTGGTTATTGCCCAGACCCTATGCTATGAATGGCCATATAAATTAGACGTGTTCTTCATTTTTCTGGCGGAGGAAAGGCTGAGAGCAATCTCCTTCACAGCCCCTCTTGGTTTTGTCACGCAATGCTCCTCCCTACACTCGTATGCTTACCTGTGACATTCCTTTCCACATTGTTGGAGCTTAGTATAGTGAATAAGCTTTTCCAAATTAGGCATCAACATACAGCTTAATTCGTCGGGACATTCCGATACTTTTGAAACATCATGCCCATATCTTTTTATGATTTTTTCAAAGAAGTTGGTCATCAGCGATTATCCCAAGTGTATTCGTATGTTTTACTAGTTTGATAATAACACAGCCTTTAATGCTTGGATCATTTATATTCCCAAATCTGTTGACTAGCAACCATTGATGAACGTTTTCTAAGTCATTACTCAAAATGGACTGTAATGAATATGAATGTAATTTATTTAATATTATTATATATCCCACATTTGTGAGGCATCAAAGGTGACTGTAATGGTGGTGTCACTTTCATCCTGCTCATCAGCACTACACTGATGAGGCCCAAAAGGCCGAAACGGTTCCGTCTGTAGTTATATATATATATATATATATATATATTATATATATTATATATTATATATATCTTTATTTAATAGTTTATTCAGTACAGGGAGGACGAAAGACAGTTTGGCAAATCGTTAACAAAAACAAGAAAAACTAGCGGTCCCAAGTTAGAACCTGGATGTACTGCACATAATAAAGCACATAAAGGAAGAAACAACAAAATGCAAAGACAGTTTGTTCAGTCTGGACAATGTACCTTTATATTTATAGAACGGATTTTTTCCCCTTGGGGAGGGGAAAATAGCGAAGGTTTCAGGACAAAGTCCACAGTTTTCTGAGCGGCCAGCCAGGAATTCAGAAGTTCTTGATATTCGAAACAGTATCAATACGACGAATGCATTTTAGTGTTATCACTGATCGGTCCCACAATAAAGAGTGAGCGCCAACGATTTTCCTGTCTCGAACTCTTTGAGATCGATCGTAGAAGATCGATGTCTGATTGATTAAACAATGAACAGGAATTGACTATCGCGTGAACAGTGTTCATTTTTGAGAGAGCAATAAGAAATCATGTTTACGACGTCAAATGAAACAAAATGTTTTATATCAAACGATGTGAAAGGATACTCGTTAGGGAAGGGAAATTGGCATGTTTTTACTAAAGGTACAGGTAGCTCGATACAGTTTTCTGAATGAATGAATGCAAGTTCTGTTCTCAAAAATAAATATTGCCTGGGGATAATGAAACATATTGTGGAGGGTAGAATCCATTTTTTACTTCATTTATGTCTCCTACTTTTTAAATATGTAGTGTACGTCACATGTATAGATCTTATTCCAAAATAGCGGATGATTTAAAAATTCTTTTATATGCATATAAATTGGCCAAACTTCTTTTGAATTTCGTACATGAAAACGACTTTATAAGGGCTACTTTATATGCATATAAAAGAACTTTAAATAATCCACCATTTTGGGATAAGGTCCATTCCAGGAGTGATATAACGGGATTTAATTCGGGATGAATGACGATTCTTGAGAAAGGAGAATGAATTAATCCTTCGCTAACAATAGTTTGATAGTTAAAGCATTGCTAAAAGTTCTTTTCACTGAGCTGGCCAACGATGTCAGCATGCATGCGAAAGTTTGCAATAATGAATGCTCCTTCTGATCTCAATCCATATGCTTATTAACTTGTCGAAGAATTGAGTGGACACATTTGCGTATGACATGCGTCAAATGTTCTCAAAGTAAACTCTTGATGCACCAATAGAAAAGAGTTTCAAAAGAATTAGGGTTGAATTGTCAATTTTTTCTGTTTGTGAAACGTGATTTTCATTAAAGTGATTGAATTTTAAAATTTATTAGTCGCACGTGTTACTAGATAAACGAAAAACATATACCCTGCCACTACAGATCAATGCTCACCCCATAATACCTATAACTGAAGGACTTGTTCACACATCTTACATTTTTACATTGTTCTAATATACAACAAATAATTTTTACAATGACTAACACTTTTTTGGGTAAATGTTGTACCAAAGCAACTGGGAACCTGCAGTGCCCGTTAAAGTTTTCAAAATCCGAAGATGTTTGACAAAGACATACTCAAACACTCACTCAAAATAGAACTTTTATTTTATACAATATGTTTACCTGTACTGCTTATGTAAAGTTTTGTTGCCAACTTAAAATGCAGAAAACCCTTCATTTCTGCCTTGGAGAATTTCATGTGAAAAGAATCCTTAAATTAGGTATTTTCAGCAGCTATTTGAAAATGCATTTTTGATATTCCAAAAATTAAAAATTTCAATCTGCAGCAAGACTTTGAAAAGTTGGTCTCAAAGAGCAAAATAAACATGCACCCCCAATTTTATGGATGAGCAGTATAAGACAGACTTGATGTACACAACCTGCATCTTTCATAATGTACTGTACATCGTGAAGATGGGGGCCAGTAGAGGAGAAAAATGCTCATTGAAGACCTTAGCTGTTCAGCAATTTTGTAATTACATGTAATTAAATTTAAGTATGCATACAGAACTTACAGTACTACATTATTCTTTCAGTAACTACAAAAATAACTTTCAGTAAGATCATACAAATTTAAGACATACCCGTATTTTTTTGTGTTTGATTTTATATATTCAGGCTTTGATAATTCAAAATTTTTGGCTTTATCTTACCGCTACTCCAATGATTACTGCCAGGTACTTGAGCTTGAACAAACTTGAGACTCAAGGCATAATTTAATACTCTTTAGACTGAATATTCCCTGATCATCAATAAATATTAATACTTTATTTACTAATAATTCAGGAAATTAAGCTAGCCTTAGGGGAACTTTCAAATTCACAATCAAACCAAACATGCCTTAAACTTCATATAACCTCGGTAACAGTCTCACTCTGGTTCGACATTCTTCTGCAAATCAAACCTTATCTCGGTCCCAGAAATCAATATTTGATGTTTTATAACAGAGAATGTCTAAAATGTCCTAATTACACATATAACCAAAAATTAATTACCATTTTGAATACTTTAAGAAGTTTGCTGGTCATAGCAGTATGTCATGATACTAGGAAAATGTAATTAAATATAGCCTACCAATAATAGCTAAGCATACATAAATAATACAAATAATATAAATAACATAAAATACAAGTAATTTCATTTAAGTAATAGATTGCAACTACCTTGTAACAATGAAACACCTTTCTGAACATCATTTTTGTATGGACTCCTGATTAAATACCAAGCATAGTTGAACTGTGTGTTTTGGGAGATCTTTCCAGACTCCTGCTCCGTATTATATTTGATTTCAAATTCCTAACAGGGTTAAATAAAAATGTATGCATAATTATGTATAACAGTAAAGAGATATGGTTCTCTGTACTTATGTAACTGGATCAATAAAGTAATGTTTAATAAACGAGCAGTAGTGTTTTATTGGGTTTAAAATCACAAGGGCATAGCCCAAGTTTCAAGAATAAACACCAAAAAAACATGTCTCTGTGAAGGTCAGACAATGGCTCAAATTGTCAGATGTGCATTGTCACATTGTGTGTGTCTCATTATAAGAGCTGTGCTTTATCAGATATAAAGTCCATGCAATAATACATCATGCGCATGCGCATGATGTATTATTGGTGACTTGAGTTAACATGCTCATCAATTATTCATGAGTTTTTGAAACCATACTAAAAAAATGGAATTTTCTATGTTTAAATGTAAAAGGCATGATAAACATTATAAACGCCTGCACCTTAATCTTGGTTTAAGATGTCATTTTGGTCATATATATGGTATTCATATTACAGAGATACAATATTTAACATACAATTGGGAGTTCCCCAAGCATTTTCCTTTCAAAGAGGTATGATTACCTGGGAAAACCTTTTACACCAATGTACATGGTACAGTATATCCTGGTGACACGATAGTGTATTGTCTGGTATGTTTCTGGAGAATGTCAGAAAATAATCAATTCCAGTTACATTCTTCTTTCTTATAATTCTTATGACTTGCATTTCACAAGCAACAATTATTTGTTGATTTCTTGTCTGCATAGGATGTCAGGTGAGGGGAAAATTTATGGGTAATGTGATCTCACTGATAAATCATGTTTAATCCCATGTCATGGTCATCCAGGAAAGATTATCACATATTAGGTGGCTTCTTTGGACTTTCTATTTTTACAGGTGACATTTACTATGGCCTGTATGGTAATTACTGTATTTAAAACAACGAAAAGTTTGGTACCTAGTGTACATGGCTTTGGAGAAAAGTATCATACATATAAAAGTATCATAAAAAACCAAGTAAACATAAATTCAGGATTCAACATTTCAACTTGTGGTATACATTAAGCACAATTGCCTTGTACTTTATAACCTTGTGTTCAATTTTCTAATGAACAACAAATTCATGCAAATTAATCCTTTCTCTTTGTGTTACATGTAAGTGAGATTTAGAATGATAATGCTTTTAGTTGTGGCTGTACTATACATTGAAATTCAAAAGTGGATGGTAATTCTCAGTCTCAGACATACTGGACAATATCAGAAGGTTGTGGGTTCGATTTCAATCAAAGGGTTAGAAATTGTTTTTCTGAGATCATGAGCTAACATGTCTGATGCTTACATAATATCTTTGGAGAGTTCTGCTTCTCCTCAACTGATCTGATCAGCATGAATTCCTTGCTTGGTCCAATGCAATAAATAGCACCAATTCATACTCCTAAGATTCTACGAATACTTAGTTATGGCATATTTTCATTTTTGACATAATATGATAAAAAATACATTATTTATTTGTCATTAGTAAAGTTGGGCAGTACAGGAATTTTAGTACTGGTATTCAATATTCCAAAAATATTGTGGTATACCTGTACACTGTTACAATTTTCCAGGCAATATATAATCTACAGTTGACATGCACTAAGTTTTGTATAATTTAAAACTAGTATCCTTGTAAGTATATATAGTATAACTTTTGTAAAATCAGTTTAAATGCTCTGAAGATGTTGTGATGTAAACAATGAAACGTCAGCAAATAAATGTTATCCTTTTTATTGTGTCTTTTTTTAAAATCACTTGCTGGGCACTTATATTCATTTTTAAATTACTCAAGTAATAAATCAAAAACAAGTTCGAGTTATCAGATAGTTGTTTTATTGAATGTCATCAAATAACCTAAACTTAGATGACTAAAGCAGTGATTTACTTTTGTTTACTGGTACATTTACCATACATTTAAAAGTTTGATTTTTATATATTATGATGCCTGTCAACGTGACTGGTCAGACTTCATTATGGCTGCTCAACATAAAACATCCCACAAAACAATTTAATACAGATAAAGCCTGAAAATGGAAATAATGTGTCTGTTTTTGATTTAGAAACATTTCTTGTAGTTTAAATAAAACTATTAAAAAGATAAACTGGCAATGTCATAAAAAGCCATACCAGTGTCAACTAAATAAAGTGAATAACTAAAAATACTGGTACATGGCCAACCACTAGTCATTAGGTAACCAAAATTTGATTCTATCCCGAGACTGCTGTTAATTTAAGTTCATATAGTAACTTCCTGAGGTTAGCAGTGATATCAAGATGGCAGTTTCATGGTGTCCAGGCAGGCTAACTGCAAAATTGCCATTGCACACTTTGATTAAAAAATGGTCTTAGATTTGTAAGCAAAACAGCAGACAATCATTTTAAAGAAAATGGATCAAATTGAAGCAGAAACCAACCTGTCTGCTTTTGACTCATTCATATATAAATGGTACTACCATACCATCTTTTACTGTGGAGAAAAGTTGCAATTTATATGATGGAAAATACAGTACAAAATATCTGGCAGGTTGTCCAGACAGACTTTTTGCAATAAAGTTGATGGGTTGGATCATTCCAGAAAAAATGTACAGACCACTCGTAGGCAGGATTTTCGTGCTGTTCAAAGTGGAGAGGAGTAAAATTGACTTCTAATGGACTTCAAGTGTTCTAAGACATACGAAGAAGGTGGGAGAACCCATAACTGTATGGATGTTTCCTGGAATGAACCATTTTGAAAATTTCTGTTGAATAAAAAATTCCAAAATTTAAATATATTGCAAATTCTTTCGGTCCAAACAGAAAACTCTGAATCGTTGGTATCACAGGAAATCCATGTAGCTGAATGCATCTTTGTAAACACGATCACAACACAAATTTTAGATTGGATTTCAACATCAAACATGCAATTTCAAAATATCAGATTGTAAGTATTAGGCTCATTTAATATTTAATCTAGACTTTAATTAAAAGGCAGTTGATAGCATTTTACAATTTCGAAAAGAACAAGATTAATACCTTCAATTCTTTGCTGTCGAACTTACACTCTCCCTCCATCTTGCATTTTAGGTTTACGAATGACGTCAGCCGTCATGCTATAAGCTTCAGAGAAGCTTCAGGGGATTAGACACGAACTGAGCCCAGTGAGCTCTACATATGGAGAGAGAACTTTCCCCCCTCTTCAGGTGAATTCAGACCTCCATATAACTGGACTGCGGATGAACCTCTGGAAAATGTCCTCAAAAGTCCGCCATCTTGGTAGGTCATAAGCGCCCCTCAACCTATCACATGCAAGATGTGTTTCATGAGATGGAAAAGCGGCATGGGACCCAACTCGAGAGAAAAGCGAATTTAGGGAGTTGACAGCGTTTTGAAAGGTAAAACCATTTGTCGGTAATAGAAAATTTGACTAAGTTCGGATATCTTTTACAAGTTTCCCATCGGAAGATAACGCCAAATTTTTTTATGTAATATTACTCGTTGGAACTCGTCGGATGATTCACCAAGAAGACACCGGTCAATTGCAGACACTTTTGACAATGCAAAAGTATCAGAGATCCGCAGTACAGTTATATAGAGGTCAGTGAGCAAACATGAAGGAGATGGAGCATTCTCGTCCCCAGAGCCTCTGTGTTGCTGACGCGCGATAAAAGCCTTGGGAAAATCCGTATCGGAACTCACTAGTTTTGAGGGGTTCCGGTTTCGATGTGCTTTCGTTGAAATCGACAACGTCTGTTCAGCTACATTGCAACAGGTAAGGTAGTGGTTGAGTGTTATGGGTGATTTTGGCTTTTCTACAAATGTTGTTTTCCTCTTGGAAATCGACAAAGCGTGCGTAACGTCCACTAATTAACGCAAATGAACGAATAACCAATCAGAGTTCTTATATTTATGGATTCCCCCAGAATTTCCCCCCCCCCACAGCCTTTTATCGCGCGCCAGCAAGAAAGAGGCTCTGGGGACGAGAATGGCAGGCTACTTGATTTCCATACGTTGAACGTTCAAAATCGCTTTAGCGTTGATTTCGTTCGCCTGCATATTGAGCTATCGCCGACTCTGGTAGACATTCACCCGCCCAGATATCATCTTCAATCAAATCTTTAATCATAAATTTACCCATGGAGTTCTATCAACTGTACAAAGTTGATTTACATTGAAACCGTGCATGTATATATAAATACAAGAACTTGGAATAACAAATAAATATGGCTGCATATAATAAGAAGATGGATTACTTATATTACAAAAGACAAATCGATTAAAAATCAGTTTAGGGGAGTGGTGGCCTTCAGAATTTTTTAAAAGAAGATAAAGACTTGCCGTGATGAAATTCACTAGGTAACTCGTTTCATAGTTTAACGCCATCATCACTAATATTCCTCTTTAAGAACTCTTTACTAGGGCGACGAATGTAAAATTTGTGAGACAATCCTCATAAATTGTATAAAGGGGTTTCATTTAACGGAGTGACCTGAGCAGAGAAAATCACATTCGGGCACAAGATTACTTTTAATCTTGTACATCAGTGAAGCCTTTCCCTCAGTTCTCTCAATAAGCCATTTGCGTTTTCCAACCCAATCCAGATATCACCTTTCGGAAACTCTCTGTACCGTCAGCAAATAAAATTAGTCTTGCTGCTCGGTTCTGAAATTTTTGTAATTTTTCACACAGAGACTTCCAAAGTTACCCGATACCTGACAACTGTAATCAAAGTGAGATTGCAGCAAGATTTTATAAATCAAAATGAGGGTATCTTTAGTTACAAATGGTTGTATCCTTTTCAGGGCTCCTAATTAACCCGAAGATTATTTTTTAAAGAGGGATGGCTTTACGAAGAACAGCGTAGCTTAGCTAATCGGGTTATCCAGTATAAATAAAGGAGTTTTACTTTGCTTTACTCTTCCACATCAATGATATCAGAGTCACTCATAGTAATATTTGTGTCATCAGCAAACATACAAGAGATAGCAGAGTCAAGGCAAACAGGAAAATCATTTATGAAAATAAGAAACAACAAAGGTCCCAGAATTGAACCTTGAGGTACTCCAAAGTCAATAATTTTATCGCTTGACAATGAGTTCCCGACCTTACATAGTTGATAACCAAAAGGGTTGGGAAACAGTCGGAACTTAAATTTTGAGAAACTGACGTTTCGAGCGAAGGCCCTCTTTTCTCTAAATTTAAGTTCTAGCAGTTTCCCAACCGTTTTGGTTACCTACAAGCCATTCAACACTGCCGAAGCAGCACTCTACTTTTATATCCTTGTTTGGATTTTCACCGTTGCGACCTCATGCTTAACCAGAAGATGTTTTATCACGGTCTCAACCACGACATGGTAACTCATTTATTTCCATTTTTAACGTCGATCAGTAAACCAGTTATCCGTTTATTTTATCTCAGAAGGCTCGTTTCCCTAGTCATATTATTTTCATATGGCTTCAAGTCCTCCTTCAACTCTTTTTCCTTTAATCTACCTGTTATTTCGCGCCATCATTCTGATTCCATAACGGTGGCTTGTTAAAAGCATTCTCGCCGTTTGATGTGAATAACCATTAAATATACAACACACTGATGATATTTCGCAATGCAATACTCTCCTTTACCAAATTCGTCCACCAATGTTACTCACAGATATTATAAACAAGATTCGCTTGTTAAATTCTATACTCTTTCCATTTCTTAAAAACTGAAAAAAAATTTAAATCAAAAAAAGGTTTTCACTCTGACGAAGGGCCTTCGCTCGAAACATCAGTTTCTATAAATTTAAGTTCTGGCAGTTTCCCAACCCATTTGGTTATCTACAAGCCTGATTACTAAAACACTCTGCTATTTCGATAGGCGATGTAACTGTTTTATCATTGAGCTTTAATTGTTTGATATCTTTGTGAGGAGTGTGCCTACTCGACGGCTGATTAATAGTTTTCCATGTTTTTTAATATCACCCTTATTCTTCCCAATTAAAATAGTACTCACGTTTGGGTGTTTTAATAGCAATGTTAACTTGATTTCTAAAACCTTTGTACTTCTGGCAAGTGCATGATGACAAGGAATCTCCTAAGATAAAAGAAGAAATTGCGCACGCAACATTTTGCCCTTAGTGGAAATTTAAGGGAATATTCTCGAAGCAGTGTTGTACCCGAAAATTAAAGGTGCGTGAAATCCAAATTCCGGTTTTAGAAAGTGAAAAAAGTGTGACCGATACCGCTACCTCTTTTAACCACTAAAACTACACATGGAATTCACCAGGGGCAATAGTCAGCATCAGGAACTTTAGCATCTAGTTCTCCGCTGCCGTTGACAAAATTATGGCAAAACTGTGATATTTCGCGTGGTATTTGATATTTTCAAGTTTGGTGTATTTATATTTGTTGATCCTAGTTTCTGTTTTCTTTTTGATGGAAAAATGTAAAAGTTCGATGATCTGAGAAATTTTTCTATTGTAAAAATTTTGGCAGGGGCGTGGTAATTCAAAGGGTGCGAAAAACTCATTTCAGTAGGTGCCGAAAATTAAAGGCGCGAAAGTAACAAGGGCGCGAACATTAATGGGAATAAAGTATTTAATTTTGGTTATGCAAGGTATCATACCCAGAAAGCAATACAGAAATTCTGCCTTTAGAGTGATAGAGAAATAAGAATACGTTCTTGACCGAATTAGCCTATGGCCTGTACCCATTGTAGATCTCTGAAATAGTTTTATATTATGTGGGTTTATCGTAGGTGAAATGAATGATAAGATCCCATCAAGGGGTCAGGTGAACGTTTTTCCTCGCAAATTTTTTAGACAAGTTCAAAGTCAAATGGTGCATTCTGATGTACTCCGGGATTCTGATGTAATGTTTGAACTTTAGGCCGACAATGGTCCGCAACGGCAGCTGTTAACACGTGTAGGTCCCGGGGTGAAGAAAAGCAAAATGTCAGAAAAAGAGCACCGATGTAAGTGTATATGTTTCTTCGAATATTAAGAAATAAAAATAATGATATAATACATCATAATACCATGATTATCTCGGGTTTCTATGTTGTCAAAAGACGTGAAAAATGTTGATATAATTATACCACGATTCTCTCCTTGTTGTTTGAGTCCATTTTTTTATTTCTATAGGCGGGTTTTAGTACCATCATCTGGAGGTCACTTTAACAAAAGAATCTCATTGGTGTTATTGTAAAAAAGATGTATCGTAAACATTTCTTAATCAGTAATCCTGAAAAGATTGCCAACTACAAAATTTATTCTAATAAGCTAAATTGGATAAAAAATGAAAGTAAAGAGAAATACTACATAAGATATTTTCAAATGCAAAAAATAACTTGAAAGGAACTTGGAAATTAATTGCTACATCAATTAAGCGCAAATCGAAAAGGCAGATGATGCCAACAAATCTTGTAAGAAACAATAAATCATATATACAACCAAAGAAGAAATTTCCGAACAATTTAATCAATATTTTATTTCAGTTGGTGCTGAGCTGGCTAGGAAAATTGCAAGTAATGATGAGAATCCAGAACAATATATACATAAATCACCTGCATATAGCTTTGTGTTATCGCAGGTCACAAAAGAGGAAGTTAGTTCAATGTTTTCAAGTTTAAACCAAAGTAAGGTATCATTAAAATTGCTAGTGAACAGTTGGATATACCTTTTACATTTATATATAACCAGTCAATAATGATGGGTGCTGTACCAGATATTTTTAAGATTTCTCGAGTCACACTGGTATTCGAGAGTGGCGTTCTTACTGATCCAAGCAATTACCGACCAATTGCTATCCTTTTAGTAAGATATTAGAAAAAATGATCTATAATCAAATTGTACAGTTTTTAAATAAACACAATATTCTGTCTGAGCATCAATATGGCTTTAGGAAAAAATATTCTATTAAGCATGCTTTACTTGAAATTACTGATATTCTCAAAATGGAAATTGACAAAAAGCAAATTACTTGTGGGTTATTTGTCGATTTTGCTAAAGCTTTTGATACAGTCAACCATGAAATTCTTCTCAAGAAATTATATCGTTATTGAATCAGGGGAACACCACTTGACTGGTTTGATAGTTATCTTAAAAATCGCTTCCTGTATGTAAAAATAGATAACGTAGAATCAAGCAAACAAACTATTCAGTGTGATGTACCACAAGGATCTAGGCTAAATCCTTTATTATTTCTATTATACAAGGTGTCCCAAAAAAGTGCCACAAAATTGAAACCACAAGAAATCTGTATCCTCTTGGATGCTGAAATTTGGTATATGTCATGTTAAAGTATATGCCATGGAATTTTACCTCTGAAAACTGTTTCGAATTTCACCTCAATTTGCACAAGTTTTGAAGCTTTTCAAAAAGTCACCAAATGCACATTTATTCAATCTGTCGGACAGCTTCAATGTTTTGTGGGGTTCTGACTGCTCTAGGTCGGCCAGATCTTCCCTTGTTTAGATTGTAAACAGTTCCTTCTGCTCGAAACTTCTTTACAATCCTCCATATCGTCTTTCTGTAAGGACCTTTTTTAACTCCAAAATGACGTTGATATTCCCGTGTAGTTTTCAGAATCGATTTTGTTTCAAAGTAAAATTCCACCAACTTTCTTTTTTGTTCTATATGTAAGTGGCATACTTGATAGATTGCTCTCTAACTTTATTACAATAAATTCTTAGCATATATCTACAATTTCTAAAAAAATAAAAGAGTCCTGATTAAGAATTGTAGAATGAGAGTCAAATAATTATGTGGCATTTTTTTTGGGACACACTGTACATCAATGACTTGCCAAACTGCTCTAGTAAGTTGCCCGTCAGAATATTCCCTGATGACACTAATATATTGTACTCTAGTTCTGATCCAAACAACTTGAAACCACTATTTCAGAATCATCCTCAGGGTAATATGAAATGATAAATTCACATTAAATCTACACTGCCGAAGTCAACTGAAAAAGTTGACTCGAGCGGGATTTGAACTCGCACCTTCGGGAAGCCGGTCCGCCGC
>JBAHVQ010000223.1:270525-284098 GCA_036872915.1 Nanipora kamurai
TTCCGTGTTTCTATACAGTTATAGAAACACGCTTTTCGGCCAATCAGCACGTGCGTACTATAAATGTTATATTATAAAAAGGAATAGAATATCTTAAAAACGAATCATCTGTGTGTGATTTTTTGTTGTCGGGGAAACAGCCCCGATATACCCCAAATTCACCAACAAGTACATTTGTGGGAAAAGGATAAAATTCCCGGGTGTATTTTTATTGTTAATTAATGCGAATCGCCAAAGATAACCGATTTCTTTAAAAAGAACTAAAACTACAACTATTCCGGGCAATTCAAAACGTTGAAGCACAATTGTCTAGCTGTACAATTCACTAAAATTCAATTAGTTTTACGAACTATTCAGTCATTGCCACAGAAAATCATGAGCTTACCTTTGTTTTAACTCGTCCTGATGGTAAAATGGCCATCCAATCAATAGAAACTTGGAAAGATCGCTTTAGTTACACTTATTGAGAACATGGGGGCTCGCTAGCTTCCGGGATGCGCAAGGCAGCATGCGCTGGGACAAAAACTTCAGTGTGCCGACACAAAGTGACATTTCCGATCACGTCCTCTTCTGTGGCATAAGGTTTCGAAAGTACGAAGCGGTACAAATTATGAACGAAGAACTTAAACAATTCAGCTAATGTTTCAATGACTGATAAATATTGAAGACGTTTTGATTAAAGAATGACCGAAGATATTCAACTGAAGGATTATACTGATGAACAAGGTATGGGTTGCTGTGATTGTTCAGTACCGTACTGGGCTTAACATAATGATTAATGACAGGAACGCTACCTCTAGTGTTTGCACGGTTATTTTACTTATGTCTGTTTTTCATACATATGCAGGAATATTTTGTCTGATGCTTGCAGCTTATACTAATTTACAAAAAGTCAAAGATATTTCGCGACAATAATATACAGTGTTTGCTTTGAAACTTTAACACGTACAGTCTTGTTGTGAAAACTTAGTGATTATCTCATTACCTTTTGTTTTGTTTCTATGTGATACTTCATTGTTTCCTTCTGGAATGTGAGAGATCGTGTTATTCACAATGCTAAAGTTTTAGTTACAGTGAATCTTGTAAATAAGGATTTTGTATATTTTCTTGTTAATATTTTCACTGCTATACTGTGCTGCTATATCAATCAATATAAGTGACACAGCTCAAAGGAAATCAGGGCTCGAGGGAAAGCTCTAGCTCATCTCACCTTTGCTCAGATCACCTTTGCTCATAATCGCAAATTCTTCTGAATAGGGGATGATCTTAAAAGATTATTATTATGTCTGTAGTGAAGTTTTATTAAAGAGGCTCTGGACCCACAGATTGTAGTTTTATTTTTTCAACGGAAAAATTCCTTATATTCACTGATTTTGCTTATATGGAATCAGATTTCATTCTGTTTTTACTTAATTATTTTTTTATGCCTCGAAAGCATAATTTCTAACTTTTAAAGACAACTTTGTTCTATAATTTGTTTCTGTCCCAATGGGCCTTCTACTATTTGTCACTGCATAATGCCAGAGCATTTTATTTGCCAAATAGAGAATTCTGGCCAGGCAGGAAGTAGCTACGTTTATCCTAAGGAACTTCCATCAGTCTAAGTAGGTCCTCCACTATTTTTGTATGCATAACACTAGATAATTTGGCTTACCAAAGGCAGCCTTCTGGGCCGGAAAGAGTTGAGGTAGTTGCAGTGTTGGTTAGAGGTTGACAAAAGTTTAAAATGTGGAAATAATACTGTGAAGTGTCAGTGATTGAAGCAATTAATGTGCATTTTCTAGTTTTTGATTTAAGTTATGTATTTTTATGTTAATATTATTTACTTGCAGTTTTGAGACTGATGAAGTTATAAAGGTTTGTCAAGACAATTAAAACAACCTATTGTTAGGTTTATAAGCACTGTAAAATTAATGCATTATATAAATGCACACTTTGCTGAAGGACCTTAGCTCTAAATGTCAGGTTTTTCCTACATACATATAAGTCTGGCAGTTTACCCACCTGTAAACTTTCTAGCTGACTTCTTTGTGGTTGTAGAGTCTTTCCAATTTCAGATATATGTTGACTGAGTTGATCTCAGATATTCTGACATGGGAACAGGAAGATTGGCATATTAGTGAGAGTACAATGGCAGGAATAAAACTCTTTACCATTGTTTTATCTTAGCATTTTATTCATTTACGGTAGGTTGACTTGACAAAATTATGATACAGTAATTATGTTGAACGTAATTGTCATCAGAAGGTTGTGGATTTGATTCCCATCTAGGGCTCAGTAATTTTTTTTCTGAGTAAATGAGCTTGATGAAAATCTCTTGGTCATCTGATATAGTAATTATCGTGTATTTTAGCTCTTTGATTATGTTTACCAACTTGGTATGTATAAAAGACTTTTCTTTTGCTAGTTCTGTCAACTTGTCAACTATTCACAATTGGTAATTGCATAGCAAGCTATACCATAGTTATGCCGCTTATGCTCTCGAGTTTCTGGCACCCAGAGCTCTTACTTCGTTTTTGATGTTGGTAACATCTATTTTAACAGGTTAAGACTGGCATTTCATTTATTGATGATGAAAATGCTAATCAGACCTACAGGCAATGATAACAAATTTTGAGAAGGGAAAAAAGGGTGAAAGGGTTTGTGGTATTGATAATACCTTTAGACTAATAAACAGTTTAAATTTCCAACCAGATAAAACATAAGACAAGACATAGACTCCAAACAAGTTACCGTAGGTACATTGTGCTGTAATGGGCCTGGTTAATCCTACACAATCTCTGTATGGCCAAGAGCACACTTTGGTATTTTTGTCTAGCTAGTGCCAGACAGTACTTGTCAATTATATTATATTGCAGTCATTACTCTGAAGATGCTGTAAGATTCACACCAAAATGTTAGTATGTTAAATACTGTATTTTATATATATATACAAAGTGTTTCACTTTCTATGGCACTTTTCAAAATAATATGCTGGGCATTAATTTTTCTTACTTGATTATGATTCCAGCCTGATACTGTAAATCAATTGCTATGTTACAAAGTGTTAACTTATTGATTCCCAAGATGGCCAGAAATGGCCCTTTTATTATTTTATGCTGTCTTATGCTGCCAGATACAGTAATGTTACTTGTCAATGGAATAGCCCTTGAGTGGCAATACTGTAGGTTAATCCCTATTTTAAGTTTTTTTCCTGTACAATATGATATTTTAGCTTTGGGATATACTCACTTTACATGTAAGTGCTGACCACATCTAGTTCTATAGTTTTGGATTTGGGGAGATATCATTTTTATGTATTTGTGACCCCATATGTTTTTCTATTAACTTTTCTTCTTGGGAAGATATCCACATTTGGTGGTGACTCTAGATTGGCAAGTCTACTGTAGCTGGTGAAAAAATTGTGTTTATTACATTTTATGATAGATTTATTCCAAGGAAAATATGTAGTAATTACGGCATGTACATGTGTATATGTACATAGCACAGTTTTGTCGAACACACCATCTGCATATGAATAGAAATATCTGAGCAGCAAATTGTTTCATTTAACATTTGTCTCAGTTTTAATTGGGACAGAAACAGTAAGGGGATCGAACATAGAGCTGAACAGGATATTTGGAAGAATTAAGTACAGTATATTTTGAAATACACGATGGTAATGGTCTGAGCTAGGAGCTGCGATTAATTAGAATTAGATTAATTTGCAATATGTCTTCACCTTGAAAATTTCATATTGAAATAACTATGAATGATAGTAGTATACATTTGATTGTACAGTATATCTAGCCTTCCACTTGTGATTTTGGCCCTAATTAACACCTGTCAGATCAATTTTCTAATTTGTTTTTGTGATATGTACCGACTAATTATAGAAAATGGTTTAAAAAAATTAGTAAAATTTGTCAAAAATTAGTTGTTGTTACAAAAAATGGTAGACTTGTGAAGTGTCAAGAGTTCCATATATTTTGGTTCCATATTTATTATATAACTACTCAGATAATACATGTACTGTATGCTAATGCTAAAGCCCAAGGTTTACAGCGTACAAAAAATGACAGGCATGCCTTACTAATTACCGGTACTCCTATATGCTGTATAGCTGTTAAAAGAACTAGGAACTATATTTTAATTAAAAACAATAAATTCATGATTATAGTTTGATATTACCCTGAGGATGATTCTGAAATATTTTAATTTATGGCTGTACTTTGTGTAATCTGCTGAGTTATGATTTTGTAGCCATTGAATGCTACAACATGTATTCTATTTCAGTGACTGGATTTATAAATCTTCAACGGGCTCAGTTTTTATTGTGAAATAATGTCCTTTATGAATATATATAATGTCTACAATGATTGTTTTCTTTGTGTTTCAAGTGTTATGGCACTATAAAAGCATTCCAATACAGTATGTATAGTTTACAGTAGGGTCATTTCAGGGACCATAAAATCAATAGCAATCTAATGTCATTTAAGTAATATCACATCAACTGAAAAGCTTTGTGTCATGAAAAGTCCTTGCTTTTATGTGTTTACCTCAGCATCTAGTTATTTATTTGAATTTAGTGTTTTTCATCAGTGTGAGAAATTGTATTTTCAGATTAAAATTACTTGGCAAATTCAAAAAGAAATACTGTATCTCAATTAAATACCCTGGCAGGCTTCAAATTGTATTCAACATTTTTGTCTACAGTATGAGGAGATTTTTGTGTCAGTCCTGAATTAAGTTTGTGGCATATGGAAATTCATTTGGTTTCTTTGTTTATTTTCATGTTGATTTTCATTGGCTGCTAATAAACATGAACTATCATTGAAACAGTGTGAACAGCTGCCAGACTGTCAAGCAGCAGTTTTAGCTGAATGATTAATTTTCCACAGTTTATGAATTTGAAGTTTGGTTCCTGTTTTTAATATTTTCGGTGAGTCAAATAAATTGGGTTGACTTTAGATCAAAACTGTTTGTAATCTTTCTTTCAAAATATTTAACTTTTTGATCTGTGAGCAATTAAATTGCTCTGATATGCATTTTAAGATTATAAATAAATTATGAGCTACTGTAGATAATCTTGCAATTTTAGTCACAAAAAGAGAAATATATGTCATGCTTTGGTTTAGGTATTGATACCTAGTATGATCTAGAGTGGAAAATATTGCATTTCTGTTAAGAGAAGGCAATGTATCAAAAACTTGAAAATCAAAGTAAGTCACTAATCCTCCCAGATTTGATCTGGACAATGTAAGTTAATTTTTCTGCAATTATGATGTACTGTTTACATGTACTAGTTGGACTATATGGCACAAGATTTACTTACAAGTACAGTAACCAGCTAATAACTATAAACTTTACCATATTCTTGCCTGGAGTTGGTATGTCAGTGATTTTTGCTCTTAGTTTGGTATCATACAATTAATTAAAACTTTAAAGGATCGGCATGTATGTGTATATATATATATATATATATATAATATTTTTTTAGTTAAAACTTCTTTGTTAGTGTTTCTGTAGAGTTCTTTCCTTTGAGTTCTTTGTCAAGCACTAGCTAGTGTGGTAAATACTTTAAGTAACTGGAATTTGAGATATAAATGTAATGACTAAATGATATACTGTACAAGTGAACATTAGAATATCCTGCATTCTCAAACAAATTATCGTTTTGAGTGATGTGGCATGATCTCACATGATTTTAACATGGGACAAACAGCAAATCGTGGCCTTGTCTAGTTCAGTAAAGTAGTGTTGAATTTTAGTGCCTGCACACCACACACACACAGCAAATAAGTACAGTACAGAACAAATGTTACTCTGTTATGCAAGGATGGTGTAATATCTATGTGAGTGCAATGCTTTTAACAAAATCAATGTCCTTTGTTTGAATTGTCTGGACTAGATATAACTCAAAAATTTGATTGGTTTTAATTATTTTTAGGTAACTATGGGACCGTGGATGATGAAAGACAGGATGAAGCTGAAAGGATCATCATGATCAATACTTCCCAGACTGTGGAATATTGTGGAAATAAGATCAGGTATTTTTGTCCATTTTTATTGAAATAATGGTACATTGTATTGACATACAAGATGTTCTTCATTTCTACTTATACTCATATAATCTTACATCACTGCATGCAGGCAAGCTGCACTAGGGAAACCACCAATAAGAAAAAATGAAGGAGTTTTGATTATATCTATTTTGTACACGTAGCTAAAGTTAACCAGAAATTGTAACAAAATATTATACAGGCCTCTCAATCAGGAAAATCCTGGCGTGCGACAAATCCCACACTCGAATAATTCTAGGCGTGCGATTGCGTGGGTTGCCGACAACGCTGAAAAATCACAGTGAGGTGTTTAAAGTTTGTTTTTTTTTCAGTATTATTTTACATGAAAAACGCTTTGTTAAAACAAATGACAGTTAATATGTTTATATTTAATCTTCAACAAAATTATTTATGAAAGCTATTAGGTGTAACGTAAAAACAGTTTTAAAAATTTGTTTTGAAAGAATTACTTTAAAACCATATATTTCGATAAGTGTCAAGTCATAGGGTGTACATTCAGTAAGATAATATGTGGTACATAGAGGTCAAATATAGAAAAAACAACAATCAAAGAAGTTTAACCGATTTCCATAGATGACTCGTCAGGACCAGAGGTCATGTTTTCGTCGCTTTCATCCGACAAATCTTCAACTTCGGGATCCGCGTTGTTGGTTCGACTTCATACAGTTTCCATTTTCGGTGTTCCCGGAGATAGATCTCAAGCGCTCATTCGACTGTCTTATCACGTTCCGCATCATTCCAGACCTTATATCGTTAATCTTCGTAAGAAACAAGTTCTCCAAGGTGGTATGCATCGAACAAATACATTTGTCGCTTAGAACATTACTGAGTGTGCTGAAGGCTCTTTCGACTGAGGAACTGGATCCTGACCGGCAAATGATTAATTTGCGAGCAAGCAAAGGTTTGAATACTCACTACTCCGATATTGCAGTGTCATTTTCCAGCATTACGCGCATCTCGTACACCAGGTTTGTATATAGCGTTGACGAACAATTTGAATCATCTCCATTTACGAGGCACTTTCTCAGCTCAAATCCAGATTCAGCAAGGGACACGGTAAAACAATCGGCGAAAGTCTATTTCATCCACGCCATACTCACGTTCTTCCAGCCAGTTTTGTGGGTCAAACCAGTCTATCGAGGAAAAAGCCTTATCTCCGTAATCGACGAATCGCTTCTTTAAAAGATCTCTCAAACATAGGGCAACTTCTTTCTTTTTGTTTGACATTCTAATTGCAGTTTCTGGTGACAGTTCTGTCACTTCTTTCAACGTCACTTCCAGTTGCTCTCTCTGTACGACTTTCTTCAGCATATCGCTAGCCTTGACTAAGCTTGGTCGCAAAATCACATCGCCATCAATCATTTGCACCTGGAATCTGCGTAAGTGACTATCGAGCAACTCATATTTTGTGGTTTGGATCATGTTTCCGAGTTCCAAAATAGTTTGCTTGATTGCTGAACCAGAAGCAAACCCTCCCCTTCAAAAACAAGAGATGCTGGTGTTATCTTTTCTATGATATCCAGATAGGTACATCCTTGGCACAAGACTTTGTAAGAACGGAATTTTTTTAGAAGTCCCGATATTTTGGCCATTGTGTCTGGACTGTGCATATTAAAAGAGGGACCATTTTGGAACGCGGTAAGGAATGCTGGCCATGTATCTGCTGTAGAAGGCGTTGCAGAGCACGTCTACGGTGGCGTACAAATCTGGTCCCCGTGATTCTGGTTAGACGGTATTTGCTGATACCCAAAACATCGCATGCCTACTTCACTTGGCTTTTTACAACACCGGAATTTTTTAAAAGAAAGAAATTCTGCGAATAAAACGAATCTATTTCGTTGAATACCGAGTTTCTAAGTGCTTCAGATACAGCTAGTTCAACGCGATGGTTAGCACAGGAATTTTCAACGGCCAAAGCCTTTCTTCACGTTCAAGCTTTGCAAGAAGACCATTTTTGCGTCCAGTGTTGACACTTGCGCCATCCGTTGTTGCAGAAACGAGCTTCGTCTTGTAGTCGAGGTGTGGGACATTTGTCATTATCACCAGACACAGAAATATAAAACAAAACATACACCGAATAAAAACATCTTGTAAAAGTCAAGATATGAGTAAAAATCAAGAGAGAATGTTTAAATGGTAATATTTCGAATTTATTGCAAATTCATCATCAGACCTCTTGGAAATTGCTCTTTGACAGTATAGTGTGATTAGTGTCATCACAAAACAAAAAATTGTCGGGAGTGTTGGCCTACTTTGTTCAAAAATCAAAATCGGCGATAAAATGCAAGAAATGTCAGAGCGGTAGTATGCGAAGTAGGAAAGTTGGAAGTACGTGCGAAAATTGAAACTTTCGCACGTACGATAAATCGCACGCCTGGGCGAATTCAGGCGTGTGCGAGGGTGTGCGATCGCACGCTCATGTTGAGAGGCCTGAACTATAGTTTTGAATTTTTAATGAATTGGAAATTACTGTAGAACCACTTCTTCTGGTTATTGAGCCAAGTGAATAAAAATTCATTGCTGTCAATTTGAATAACTGGATTCTGGCTTATTAAAATAGCCTTTTCGTCCATTATTCCTTAGCTGCAATGAGTTATCTGAATTCAAACTTGTAGTGATTAAGCAGAAGTGAGGAAGATCAGTATTAAACTACTAATAATATTTTTAACATCAAAGTATTAGATTACCAAAGGAAATACATCACCTTAACTGCCTTTTAATTTTTATGCGCCTTATTGTGTATTACTTGTCGTTTATTTATTTCATATTTCAATTTTTTTCAGCACTGCCAAATATAACTTCATCACTTTCCTTCCTAAATTTTTATTGGAACAATTTAGTAGATACTCCAATGTATTCTTTCTGTTTATTGCCCTTCTGCAGGTAAGGAAAGCATACATGTATGTTATTTCTTGAACAGAAAAATGCTTGATTTCAGTGGTACAGGTGTTACTTGTATGGAAAAACTTGTATGGTGGATTAATTGGTGGAAACAAATTTTTGCAACCAGAACTACCGGTAGTCTGAGAAGTTTCGAATTTAAATAATGTCTAAGAAGGTTTCTAGTAGCATGTTGGGTACAGAAGTAAGCTTACTTTGCAAGGTTCTACAAACTTTGTGCAACTGTAGGATATTGATAGTACTCATTGATGGAAAAGTAACATGTAGAAATTATGTGAAAAAGACCCTGAAAATTTGAGAACCTTGTAGCCACTGTGAAGTTGACCAGAAATTGTAACGTTGTCACTGGTTATGAATCTAAATCTGGAACAAATACTGTTCTGGCAATGAGCCAAGTGAAAAAATACATGTATATAGCTGTCAACTCCAACGAATAAATTGTGGCTTAAATAGCCTTTTTCATGTGTTGGACCTAATTGGGCCACCGACTTTCCACATCCCAGTGACTTATACTGTATGTACATTGTATGACAAAGTAAGAAAACTAAAGCTATCAAATGAGATGATAATTGTTCAAGTTCCATACCCTTTGACCATGTTTAATGTTAAAGAAATTCCTATGTTCTTACTTTACTTGTAGCAAATTGAGGGTGTTTCTCCTACTGGCCGATACACAACTGCTGTTCCCCTCCTGTTCGTGCTCTCTTGTTCAGCCGTGAAAGAGATAATTGAAGACTATGTAAGTTACAATGACATATTACACATATCAATCCTTTAAGCATTAAAATAAAACGTGGTGTTCGACAAACTATACATAGTATATATTACACATAGATAAACTTGAGTTTGCTTTAATTTTAAATATCTTGGACGTTGTTCCAGCACATTTCACTTAGTTTCCATTTTAGTAGTTGTCAGAATGCTGGGGAGTACCTTAGTTTGTTATAACATTGGAAAAGAATTCCCAGGTGGCGCTTTTGATTCCCAGCTGGAAGGTCTTAGGGTAGTTACCTTTTTGCAATTAGTCACAGATAGATCTTTAAATATAATTTCTACATTACCACGTCTGATTAAAATTCTGCATGAATTTTATTATCAAACTTGGACCGGGTTGTTCAAGAGTCGTTTTGTTAATTCTGGATTCATTATTAATTTTATGATAAAATACATTAGATACCCTGAAGAACGTAGAAATCTTCTTCAATAGATGTGAGATTCAGAAAAGTTTTAGCTTGTATTTTGAAGCCAGATAGGCAACGAAAATATACTGCAATAAAATAGCACATCAAAACTAATAATCCTGGATGGGTGCCGAACTATTGGGCCTAGGGACGTTAGGGAAAGCAATATATCAGAAAAATTACTCATGGTAACTACCTGGTCTTGATTTAAAGTTATGTTTTGATGAAAAAATTGTTAGGTTTCTTGTCGGTTCAGTGCTATTTCCAGTTTTATTATTTCTTCAACCAGCTGAAGTTTGGCTTCGCAAAATTGCATAAATACGTAGCAAAGTTTGTACACAGAGCAGTCCGCTTCACGCTTGCCAAGTATTTAAGCGAATTCCATCACACCACACCTGAAGATGGGGGAAGTATCCCCGAAACGTCGCGGATCCCAGCCTCAGCTGGTTCAAGAAACGACAAAAAGTATTGTATTTTGATTTTCACTACTTTGCACATTGTAGAAGAGACACCGAGCGGACGACAAAACGAATAAAAAGGAAGTCAGAGGTATTCAAGTAGACAACATTGTAATTTTTGTTCTACCAGCGAAGTTTTTGCTCCATCATTATCTGGTTAATTTTTTTTGTACCAGAAAATAGCGCTCAAGAATTATCGATAAAATTGACAGTCTTCTTTGAGATAGCACACTGAAGGAGAAAAGTTTGGAAGCGTAGAAGTCTGGACGCACTGCCGGATTTCTCATTTATGTTACGTAGACTTCTGCTCGTAAAAATCCTGAGAAAGTATAAAATAGTTTAAATGAGATAGGTGCGATAAACTTCGAAATCCCTCACCATTCGTTGTATTGAAGTTCACGTCCAAAATGTTACAAGTACGAAACAAAAAATTACATTCGCTTGGTAACGCACTTCGTGAGCGCTATGTCGGTTAATGTGAACCGGCTGTGATAATCCGAATGCCTACAAAACTTAATTTGTATTTCCTTTTGGTCCATGATGAATTAGTATACTCAACTGAGGCAAAAACGTCTGATGTGTAGTTTCCCGGGCTACCAATAGTGGTTAATAGAGAAGTAAAGATACGCGTTAACAACAAACGGCAAACGTGAAAATACCAAGTTTTTTTCCCGCCTTCGCCGTGTGCCGTTTCTACGGTGTAAGTGAGCAGTGTTACGTTTTGACATTATCATTTTCCTTAATGAATCGTTTAATATTTCGAGGGAAAATGGAGAGAATTAATGCTTGTTGTTACACAACACAGAAGTAAGACTTTTTTTTGGATGAAAACCTCGCAAATCCTGTAACTTAGATTAAGCGTAATCACAGCAAGATGCCGGTCAATTTGAACAATTGTTGATATGTTTGAATTATACTGGACAGATTATGACAGCTTTCATTTGAAATGTCATTAAAGGTCTGCAAAAAACATTTCAAGATGTTCTTTGCAGATTCAAATCTTGCAAAACTACCACCAATGTTTAGTCCAAAGCATTTCATGTATTCACGGCATATAACAGACGATATTCTGACGTCATCCGAATCTTAACTTCTGTTATGAGTAATCTGGATGATGTCGGAATTACATCTTTCTATTAGCATCAGTTTTCAAACACAAAATTTACATAGATTGAGGATATGATATAATTGATCAATATTTCAATATTCAAGGTGTTCGTTATTGCTTAAACTTACTCCGTTGCGTTGTCTGTTTCGCCACTGGTGTTATTCCATTTCCATTGTTTTATACCTATTCTAAACATGTATCATAAAATTATCCAGGTTAATTGTAACATCTTGTTTTCGTGTAGTGTGGCGTGATGAAGCATATCAAACCCTGAAATGGATGGAGGTAAAGATTTATACTTTATTGAAGCTATAATGAATTTATGGGGAACTTTAGTTGAACTTGTAAAATAGAAGGAGTTAGAGAAGTAGCCTGTGCAAAATACACATGAACTCTAAGATAGGCCAAGGAGTGGTGGGTAATATACAAATCAACACATGCTCTGTCGCTTATCAAAACCATTTCCAGACTTATAAAGTAGAGCACGAAACATGGTCCGACAAACAACATATGGTGAACGTAATAATTTTGCTGTACCAAACAAGACAAAAGTAATCACAGTGATGTTTTGACCTTTTCCAAATTTACTGTCAAACCGTGTTAGGTATATTAAATTGCAGTTTGGTTTGGGGCTGCGTTTACTAGGCTTCCTTCATTCAGGTTTTAATTGCTTCGTGTGATCCTTCATAGGTAGTAATAAGATTCGGTTTTTTTTTGCTCAGCTTAAAGTTGGTGACATTGTTAAAGTGTTAAATGGCCAGTTTTTTCCAGCTGATCTTATGCTTTTGTCGTCAAGGTATGATGTTTTACTTTTAAATATCTTTTTCAATGTTAGTATACAAACCGTTAAAATCAACATTTTTCTCAAATATTTTCATACAGTGAACCAATGGGCATGTGTTATATTGAAACTGCAAATTTAGATGGAGAAACGAATCTTAAAATTAAACAGGTAAACTAATTATCAGTGATAGGTGACTTCTCTGTAAGTGAGAGTACTCAATACCCGATTGTAGAGCAAACATTATATTCCAGTAGTTCAAAATTTAGAAATGTCGTTACACAGTGTTTCACGCTAACGTGATGTTCAGACGACTGATTGCATTCAACTAGCTCACCAAAATTTATAGCTGACATTGCGGTGAGTATCAAAGTTGCTAATTGTTCGGCGGTGTTCCTTTGAAGTTACTTAGATGGAATTTATATATAATTAATATATAATTAGCATATAATTAAGTTCTATATAATTAGTTATATAATTTATGTCTGAGTCTATATCTATGTCTATCTGTGAAGGGGTGATTTACCTTATTTCTTGTAAGAAGTGTAAAATAAATTCTGTTGGTAGTACTATTACGTCGTTTAGGAAAAGGTTTAACAACCACAAAAGCAGTGTGAAGAGGTATGGGGAGGGTCAGAGAGGGATACCGGGTGAACGTTTGAATGCTCATTTTCATGAACAAGGTCATAAGGGAATTGCTGATGTGGTTGTAATGATTATTGATAAGACGAATGTTGAGGAGCCAACTAAAAGAGAAGGGTTTTGGGCGTACAAACTAAAATCTTGTGTCCCCAATGGTATAAATTTAACCGATTATTAATTAGTACTTTAGGTATAAATAGGACTTCCATCGACTTGTAAAATTGGTATCTTGATAAAGCAGCAGTAGCAGCAGCCGCCGCCGCAGCAATCGCAGCAACAGTCGCAGTAGTAGTCGTAGTAGTATACATATATATATATATATATATATATATGTATCTATATTAGCAAGACAAGGTAAGCTTTGGTTACTTCATAAATATATACTACAAATTTGTTTCGTATGGCAAGCTGAGCCTGCCACACTCGTCAGGTAGTGATCG
>JBAHVQ010000223.1:317454-331209 GCA_036872915.1 Nanipora kamurai
TCACATCCCATTAGACATTATTTATGGTAAATTAAGAACAAAAATCTACTGGACTCAGACTTTTGAGCACCACTGTATATATAGTATAGGTGTATATATTATCTAATATATAAATTCATATATATGTCAACAAGGTGCTACTGGTACCCTGCTTTTTTCAAGTCAGTGGGTTTATAGGATTTTGGTTGAGCTTGTAAAAGTTTCCTTTTGAATTAACAGGTTATAATTTAGAAGATAAATGTTCATTGAAACTTTGGTGTTGTCAACTCCCAAGAACTGATGTATTCAAAAATACATGTAAAAATTGACTGTAGTACATGATGGTGACTAAGTTCTTTAAGTTATTTTAACATTTTCAAATTTTGTCTTGTTTTATTTTGTTAAAGAAAAAAGAGGATGTAGGAAGTAGTGAAGAATTACCTGCAAATGTTAAAAAAGACTTGTCTAAACTTAATTCTGAAGCACTGCAGGTAAGATTATTATACTTTTGTAATGCAATTTACCAGATTATTTCTCAGAATTAAGTCATCAATAACTTATAACTAAAATTCTTAAAGGGTCCAGTATATGAGCAACAAAAAAAACTGAGTTTCAGGTTTTAGTCTTTCTGAACCCAAATGTGTTATGTTAACTATGTTATGAATGTATTCCAAGTACATTAAAACAAATATAGGAAATAACAACATCACTAATTTTAGCACAAAAAAATTGATTGTCCACCATCTTGCTTTAATACTTTGCACAATTAATTTGAAAATTGGTGATGTCACAAGCTTGGTGAATGTAATCAAACTTCTATTCTGGTAGATTTATTTTGGCAGAATGGCTTAATTGTAATATGTTATAAACCCAAACAAAAGAGCACTACTTTTTTCAGCATTGAAGTTTTTGACTTGCATGCATGGAAAATTGACTTACAAAAACCTTTGCTTTACCCAGCTTGTGACATCATGAATATCAGCAGTTCATTCGAGATGGCAGATGTCAATTCAGTTTTCTGACCTTTTAAGAGGAACTAAAGGGGTTTTATCTCAATCTTTGGACCAAAGTGACAAGTTATATGGTATTTTGAGCTCAAAAAGTTGCATTTTGCAACTTTTTAGTTTTTTGCCCATGCCCTTTAAACTTTGTGCTGTGGGCGAAATATTTGTATTAGAATGGATTGTCTATGTGTGTCTGTTCCAAAAGGTTACCATTCATCAACCCTATCTTACCTATGCCATGATTTAAATGCTGAATTTTGGTGACTCTTTCTGAAATGTTATAGGAATCTTGCCAAGAAATTTACTTTCACTGCTTTCCACCTTATTGCTATGATAACCACTTTTATGGACTTCAGTTTGCAGATTTTTAAATTCCCTGCTGTTTTGAATTGCACACTTTGAACAGTTTTCAAGTAACTTTATTGCTCAATTGACTTATCTCAGCCACTGCTACAATTTACTTAAAAAACATTCCTTTTTTTAAAAAAAAATGTTGTGAATTTCGTAAAATTGTTATTGAAAAATTTTGCTTTTCAAGAATTTTTGCACTTAAATGTGACTGGTAATTTTGTTTCTGTGTGCAACATTTTGTTCCACAAAGAAGTTATAGCTGGGTTTTTTGTTGTTATAGCAACCATTCTCTTATTTGTTCTAATTCTTGGTAACGGAGAACTTTTCTGTACAATTTTTGTCAACCACAAAGCTTTTCGGCATGTTGTAAAGTTAATGTGGGAAAAATAATAGAACCGTTGTCATAGCAATGATGACGACATCATCTGGTAATGACGCCATAAATGTATAATTTTATAGGGCTACGTAAATAAAAAAAGACGGGTTATCTTTGACATTCTCTGAAAGTTCGTTATATAACACTTTTCCTCTGAGTTACTCAAAAATGGACTTACGTAAGCGATCAAACAACATGATGTAGTAGTGGCGTCATCGCAACGTCAATTTTTCAGTTTATTTTTCCGAAAGATTATGGGGTTACGTAAAAACAATTAGTGAATAGCTGTGGTTATTGATCTCATATTGGTATAACGCAGGATACTTTCGTGAGTATAGGATTTTTTTAAACCTTGTAGTGTTCTTAACATGTAGTAGTTGGTCTTTGCTGGTGTAGTATTGGCAACACGAACAAGCGTCTCGTGAAGAATCGCAGTTTCTCTTATAAGATCTTCTATGAACGCTATGTTCCAACCTGTTCTGGAACGGTCGTCGTGGACCATGACCACTTTACTTTAGCTTATTGTTTGAATTTCCTGTCATCTTATGAAATTCTCTAAGAGAAGCCAAGTATTCTTTTTTTGAGCGGAAAGGAAAATGTTGGATGAGAAGCGCTTGTTTCTAGTAACTTCTGTCAAGTTTGGAGGTGCTACCAACGTCAGGGTCGTCAGTCTCATCGTTCTCTACTTGTGTATAAGGAAGCGACGTATACATCATTCGTATACAATAGTAAATGTGAAGGTGTGAGGATTTCTTCGTCTTGGATGTTGGAAAATAGGTATGTGAAAGGTCCATCATTCAATATAGTGTAGTGATGTAATAGACCTTTTACTCTTTGAACAGTTTAAAATGACGAACGCTCACTGTGTTAGCGTAGGTCCTCGTGTACTTGTTCTGTCGTCAGTGCTTTGGTTTTTACCTTTCATCACTGTTCTTAAAACCTTAACTCTACTAATAAAGTTATATTAGCTGTATATCTGCATTTACTACACTGGTGGCAGCTGTGTAAACAATGGCAAGCGAACAAGAACTATTGGAAGAAATCGGACAACTTACCAAACGACTGGAGGAACTCGAAAAATCTGAAAGTAAAGCGACTTTCTTCACGCATTTAGATTTGGTTCGAGGTTATTGACAGGTCAAGATGGCCGAAGAAGACCACGAGAAGACAGCATTTTCAACTCCGGATGGAGTCTTCTAATTTAAAAGGAAACCGTTTGGTCTGACTAATGCCCCAGCCACGTTTCAACGGGTTATGAATACCATTCTGGCTTGCCTGTCTTGGACTGATTGCTTGGTCTACCTCGATGACATTATTGTGTTTGGTAGAACTCTCGATGAATACAATTGAAGACTTGAAGAGATTCTAAGCAGGCAAGGACAAGCGGGACTAAAACTCAACGAAAAAAAGTGTCACTTGGTACGAAACCAAAGTGTCATTCTGGGCCACATCGTCAGCAAAGAAGGGATAGCTACAGATCTCGGAAAGATTAGAGTGATTCGTGAGTGGCCAGTTCCAAATAACCTCTCTGATCTTTGCTCGTTTCTCGGGTTGGCTGGTTACTACCGACAGTTTATCGATAAATATGCTGAGATTGCAGCGTCGTTATACCAGTTGGAGAGAAAAGGTACTGTCTTCAGATGGAATCAAGACATTGACGATGAATTTCGGGCCTTAAAGCAAAAGTTAACGACGGCCCCTGTTCTCGCTTACGCATGAGTAGACTTGCTGTTTGTGCTGGATACCGATGCCAGCGATACAGGTACTGGAGCACTACTGTCTCAACGGCACGGGAACGTGGAAAAAGTTATTGCCTACGCAGCCAAGGCCTTTTCAAAAGTAGAGAGAAGTCATAGTACTACAAGGAAGGAATTACGAACTTTAATTTAGGGCATGGAATATTTTGTACCACAACTTATCGGTAAACAGTTTACATCAAGGACCGATCATAACGCGCTAAAGTGGTCAAGAATTTCAAGCAGTCCAAGGTACAGGTAGCAAGTTGGATCGAGAGGCTGTCTATCTTTAATTTCGAAATCGAATAGCGACCAGGACGCATCCACGGAAACCCTGATGGCGTGTCACGCATATCGCGTGAGGACACCGATACAAGGGAAAGTAATTCCCAGACAGGAATCGATCAAGTGTACAGCGTTCCTGGTGAGGACAAGTCAATCACTTGATGCCAACGGTGATCGAATAGCATTATGAAACTTTACCAATATGAAGACCCAGTTATTAGTCAAGCGTTGAAATGGGTGCAATAAGCTCACAGATGTTTCGGTAACCACTGAGTATTTTGATAAAATACAAAATAATGGAAACTCCGTAAATAGGAATCATTTTTAATTCTCAACGTTTCGACTATCTTGTAGTCATCACCAGGAGTCCTGATGATGACTACAAGATGAAGAGAGATAGAGAACTATCTTGTAGTCATCATCAGGACTCCTGATGATGACTACAAGATAGTCGAAACGTTGAGAATTAAAAATGATTTCTATTTACGGAGTTTCCATTGTTTTGTATTTTAAGCTAACAGATTCCCTCGGAAGGAGATACGTAGCTGGTATGGGCCCTACAATGGGCAAACTGTGGAACAAGTTCAGCGCACTGTCGCTGGTCAATGGACTTCTGAATAGGAAGTACGAGGATAAAGGAGAAACTAAGCACCTTCAACTCTGTTTGCCGAAGAAGTTAATCAAGGAAGTTCTGGAATCCGCCCACGACCTTTCAAGCGCAGAACACCTTGGTTCTCAAAAGATGGCGGAAGTAGTAAAGAAGCGCTTGTATTGGAGCGGCTGGAGGTCGTATGGGGAAGCTCATTTCAGAAATTGCCGGAAATGTGCAGAACGGAATCAACCATCAAAGAAGGCCCGGAGACATTGGTACTTGAACATTTAGGATACCCAATGGAACGAGTTGCTATGGACGTATTGGGACCACTTTCCAACGCTACAAGAGGTAATCGTTTCATTTTGGTGGCCGTCGACTACTTCACGAGGTGGCCCAAGGCATACGCGATCCCAAGTCAAGAAGCAGGTACGATCGCTTAAACGTTGGTAAACGAATGGGTGTGCAGATATGGTGTTATCCAACGTTTACATATCGACCAAGGCAGATACGTCTAAAGCGAAATCTTTAAAGGAATTGTCAGTATTCTGGGAATAAAGAAGACGCGAACAACTCCGTATCACCCACAAAGTAACGGCATGGTAGAGGGAATGAACCGTACTCTGAAGAACATACTGTCGAAGTTAGTTAACGATCAGCAGGATGACTGGGCCATCTGGGTTTCTCAGGCATTATTGACATATCGATCTACGGTGCAAAGTTCAACTGGATTTTTTCCTTATTGTTTAATGTTTGGAAGGGAGGTACGTATTCCAATCAAACTGATGGCACCAAGACTCCCAGGTGAAATACGTCCCTCTTCAACATCAGAGTACGTCGATAATATGAAAAAGTGCTTCCGAGAAACATATGAGATAACCCGAAGGAATGCAAGGAAAGCAGGCCAGCGCAAAGATTATTATGGTGCGAGATCTGAAGACAAAACTTACAGCGTTGGAGACAAGTTATGGCTTGATATCCCAAGCGTCAAGAGAAGTAAGAATCTAAAATTATCTCGACCATGGCAAGGACCGTACATCATCGTGAAGAAGCTTTCAGATGTTGTCCGTCGCATTTAGTTGGTAGTCAATAAAAGGAAAAGATTCGTAGCCCACTTTAATCGGCTAAAAAGATGTTTCACTTCACCAACGGAACAACAACCTACTCCGACAAAGGAAGTGACTCGGGAAGGTAAGGTGCCCATGGAGAAAATCGGAAACGACCGCAACAATAAAGCTAATGTAGAAACCACCGACGACGACAATGACAAGGAGGAGGGATGGACAGTTGTGTCATCCCGCAGGAGGAGTACAAGAAAGAACAATCAAAACGAGGATTCAACGACAAAAGAATCAGCTGGTCTATCGGAGGAGGTAATTGGAAAGATAACAGAAACACCTACTACACCTGCAGGTGATGCGTCGGGCATTCTAAGTGACCATGTCGAAACTGACCGAAATACAACGGAACTAACATAATCAGAAATTATGTAACGAAATAACACTCCTGAAATTGCTGAAGGGAATAACTGCCAAAAAGAAGAACGATCTAGGCGCATAAGATGAAAACCAACCTGGTTGAAACACTATTAGTGACAGTAACATTGAAAGAACTAATAATTATGAATGTTGTAAATAATCTGTAATTATAACATTTTGTTGTTTATGTAACATCCAAAAAATTAGGGAGGGAATAGTGTAGTGATGTAATAGTTCTTTTAGTCTGTTAGTCTGAACAGTTTAAAATCGCGAACGCTCACTGTGTTGGTGTTGGTGCTTGCGTACTTCAAAACGGTGTTGCATCGTCAGTGCTTTAGTTTTTACCTTGTATCACTGTTCTTAAAACCTTAACTCTATTAATGAAGTTATCTTAGTTATATATTTGCATTTATTACAATACCTTCGATTTCAACCACTACTGTTTAGAGGCTCGCAAAATCGATATGAGCGTGTCCAAGTATCTTCTTAATGACGTTTTTCATGTGGCTGGTAAGTCTTTTCCAAAAGCCACCAAACTGCGGTGCTAAATTCGGGATTAAATGCCATTCTTTACTGCGTTGGCTTTACTCTGTTTTGTTCAGTTCCACTGACACCCGTCACCAGTGTACGATGGAAACTTTTGTTATTTTCACCAACTTCCTATTCGAATTTTTCATCCGAATCAAGTTTTTTGAGATTTGCATCAAAAATTAAGTCAAAAAAGTGTTTTTTCGTGGGCATACTACCTCACGGGTCGTTGCGCAGCGAACCGTGATATGAAGTTAAGCAAAAGTTTTTGACTAATTTTTGCAATCTTCTCGGACAATAATGAGGAGACGTTTAAGTTCCTCAAATCATCTTATTGGACAGGAACTTCCGACTAGCGAATCTACGGAAGGCTTGAAGGAAGGTATCGTCATGAAGATTTTCATGAACAAACGCTTGTAAACCTCGTACTGTCCTTTGTGCATTTGTACGTAAAGACCACCAGTGAGGTCAAACCTGGTGATTGTAACACGTTTCACTCTATGACGAAGGGATTTAGCTCGAAACCCCTGATCAGATTTTTCTGCATACGTTTGGGAATCTACCAACATTTAAACTTGCTACGCTGTTTTATACTGCTTATACGATTTATATGTAGTTACTTCCTGCAGTCGTCATTTCAGTAAAGGTGCTGGAGCTTTGTAGGGTTCTTCCTCGTGTATGCGGTTGGTGACGCATCTGCGTAGTAATTTTCTCACAACAAATTTGCTCCCGAGTGGAGCTACTGTAGTTGCTGCGGGCAGCGTATGCAACTAATCTTTTAAAGTGATTGTTTGGCGGAAATTTTTTCGGACTATTGGTTCGGCGCGTTGTGAATTCTTGCTCGGCAACAGATGAAACCACGTTCGCGAAATAGTCGAAGTTGTTTTACTAAAGAGTACGTGTGAACTGCTGCCCGAGGTAAGATTATTCAATTGTACGTAGTAGGTCGTTTATTGACAATTTTAGTGTCCAAAGATTTTCATCTTCAGTGGACTCCAGAACAATGGTCGGTAAACCAGGGTTTGCAACCGCTGATCTATACATAACTGTACTTCATGTCCCATCATCTTTGAGTTAAGAAAAGTGTCCCCAGAATGGCGCCAGCACTACAGTTTATAGGTCCTTCTGCTAATAGTAGCGACCACTAACTCGTGTGTGTAACAGAACTGTTGGCGATGTATGAGCCCTTATCACAATAGATAAACACTTATCTATATACAGGGTGTTTTTTCTCTCGACACAATTTGTTATCAATAATTTTGGAACCAGGAGTTAATGAAATGCTGTTAATGAAATGAGTATCGGTAGAAAGTAAATGAGCTTGTAATTCATAACTTGGACTAATTGTAACGTTGATATTTAAGAAGTGCACTTTCGATTCACTTATAAGTTTTCGTTTTCTGTATAAATAAATAATTTTCGAGAAATAATTTCTACATAGTAAAAACGGTAGGTTTCAAGTAAAAATACCTGGTTAGAGGACATTGGTTTGAATGAATCAGTGTTACAACTCGGTGCCTTCTTTTGTTTTTTTGTTGCAGTCACAGTTTCCTATTCGTCAGTATAGGTCCCGTTTGCTGCAGAGCTTTAGTGGGCGTCCATGCAATCCATGGCTCATGCCAGAGATTTGATAGCTGTGGTAAAATGTTCTACATGTTGATGTCCGCTGGGTTGTTATTCGTTGGACAGTAATGCTGTGTATGCGGGAGGAACAGAGCTTGAACTTGGCAAGACTACGCATTGTAGAAAACTAACAACCGGAACTTACATCTAGAGAAAACTGACGTTTTGAGCGAAGAACCTTCGTGGGAGTGAACTCTACTTTTATATCTCCTTTCTACTCTACTTTTATATTGTTGTTTGGCTACGAATTGTTTGACTTGTTTCTTACCACAGAGCCAATGTGGGACGATTTGGTTGTCAGACCATAGACGTTTTTACCAAACTTCATGGAAAATCGTCAGTGCTTGGTGAACGAGTGTTACTGGTCTTGCACCCAGTAATGCTGTCATTAGCTACAGTTGGGATAGTGTTAATATTTAAGAGGGAGGATACGTGTCTTTGTCATGACTTTGTCCACAAAGACATGGATTTGTGGTGTACTCCGTGATGTTTTTATGGTTGTATTTTCAAAAACATTTGACGGTGTTGGTCTGAGACTGGCCGATAAGTCACTTTGTTTAATTATCTTTCTTATGGCCTGGTGTGATGTTGCAGTTTTTTCCATTCTGTGGGCCAACGTTGATTAGTGATGAAGTGATTTATAAAGTTTGAACTTTGGTAATTTATTTTACCATGGCATCAATTTGCGTGCACATCTATACAAGCGTTTTCGCGTTGTTTAAGCCGTGTCTTATTTTTCTCGTATAAACGGGCTCTAAGATAAATAGATAGAAAAGATAGATAAACCGTTTAATAAAATTATCTCGCAGCCCAAATTTGTGCTGTTACGTCGTCAAAAATCAGTCTAAATTAGGAATACAAATACACCGAAAGCAAATTGAAATGCCGTTCTAATTAACTAAGCATAATAAAACTATTAGTCTACATCTACCTATTCAACTATTCTAAAAGTGCCCAATATCAATAATTTGTATGTCTAAAATTAATACCCATACACTATTGGGTACAATTAATAAGATTCGATGTAACAAAGGTATCCTTAAATCCATTTGTACGATAGTTAGGAATATAAAACAATCTACCGTTTCTTAAGTCATAAATGTTCGGAGTTTGCGGAGGTAGCAAGTGGTGGAGTTTATGACGTTCATCGTTTATAGTTGATTTAAAAAGTTTGTTACATAGTTCGTCTCTTCTTGTCCATAAGGTTTTCATGCCTGAGTAATCTAAAGCATCTTTTATATTATAGATCTGGATAAATAATACGTAATGATCTTTTTTGGATCCTTTCTATCATATCTGACAAATAGTGCGGTAAACCGTAATGGAAAACTTGACATGCATATTCAACTATGGATCTTATTTATGCCACGTAAAAGCATATTAGATCATTATTGTCGAGTCCAGACCTCTTGAGTTGTTTCAATAAGTATATCCGTTTCGCCGCTTTGGTCGTTATTTTAACTACGTGTTCATTCCCTTTCAGATCATCAGTTATTAATAAACCAAGAATTGTTGCTTTCCTTACTCGGTTAATATTTGTATTGTTAATAGTAACAGAAGTAAAATTTGCGCTGATTTCGTTGAAATATAATCTCCTTACATTTTGTTGGATTAAGCTCAAATTTATTACGTCGGGACCAATCTACAATAGAGTCTGTCACCCCTTGTAAAAGACTGCCGGTAACATAGTTATCCTATATTCACAGACATTGGTATCATCAGCATATTTGAACATATCACCCTCGAACTGATCATTTAAAATTAATTAGTTATTGTTTTTATGTTTCTACTCAGTTGTTTCTATGATTTAACAATTAACAAAATTTACCACTCATTTTTTTAATTTGTACAGAATTTACACCTAACAAATGTAAATTTGCTTGTACCTTTGTATGTGTTCATCTGCGTCATATATTCATCATATATTCATAAATCAAATCATAAACACGGTCCTGTATACAATTATATCAGGGCCGTTAAGAGGAGAAAAACGGCAACTGAGGACGTTTATCCTTGGCCTTCAGCTTAAGAGGGGACCCCAACCATGCTGATGATTTATTTTCTTTGTATTTTACTTGAAGATGAAATGTCTGAATTAGGGTCGGACCTTTTGTTTAATCGACGCTGTTTATTCTTTCTTTAAACGTATAATATATACATGTTTATATATTTATGTATTTATGTATTTGTATGTTTGTGTATTTGTGTGTTTGTGTGTTTGTGTGTTTCTGTATTTGTGTATTTATGTATTTATATATGTATATAGTTATTTTTGAGAAATAAAAACTCTTTTGCTCTATTTGCATAGCCTGATTCAAACACGCGTAAAAGTTCGAGAGAACTCGAAAGTTGTTGTATAAGCTTAGATAACTGCTCGAAAGTTGTCTTACCAAACTCTTATCGGAATTGATATCAGGTTATGCATACAAGACCGATTGGTTTCTATTTGTTTTATAAAATTACTCAAACAAGATAAGTAAAATAAGCAGGCAAATAACGTTTTTCATTAATGTTAGGAAACCATAAATTTTCCAGACTATCAGGATGACGTGTAATAGCGTGATACGTCGTGGCGAATAAAGTTGACGTCAGAATTGTGTTTGCCTGGCCTATTGCATACACAGTAGTTGACCAGTCACTGCTTGCGTAACTCGCCACCTATTTTTATATCTAAATAAGGTAACCCTAAAAATGTCGTATGGAGGCTTGAGATTCAAATTAGAGCAAGACAAGACAAAATAAGTGCGTATTTTTTGACTTATTTTAACTTGAATTGCAAGTTTCAAGACCACATTTTTTGGCTTATTTTTATCCCCCCTTTTTGCAAATAGTTGTCTAGCTATGATATACGTCTTTTTATTTTTGTACATCTCAATATCCTAGGCCCTAACAGTTACCCAAATTAAGAAAATTCGTGTTTTAATTGATGATGAGATAGCGAGTTGTCGTAAACAAGTCGAAGAATGGGAACATTTGAGAAACTCAACGTTGTTTGAAATTGGAAATTTGCTTCATGAGGATGTTCCCGTTAGTAATGATGAGGTAAATAATGACATACACTATCGTTCATTTGTTTTAGAAATCTCACTTGTTCGATTTATGGCCCATTACCAGCTCATGTGTAACTACCAAATGCATGCATTTGCCATGAATTAATCTATATGTTCAAGTTTCATGCATAACCTTGATTCAGTTTTTAAATTAATAGATAAAGCATGAGCAGCCGATCTGTGTCTAATTTGCAAGGCGAGCTGAAAGCAAGCAGTAGTAAATCAGATACAGATCGGATGCGAATGCTTTATCTTACTTATCAAACGGACGCATTTAAATAGCCATGTTTTCAAACCACTTTTCAAATTGGAGTGATTTTAGCTAAGCAAATTGAGGAAAAAATTTATGTAAATCTGGACGGTCCTGTATCTGATTTACAGCTATTTATTAAACATTCATTTCTTTTGAATTTTCTTCGTGAATTATTAATAAGTTTGATAATTCTGTTTATTCTGATCATTTGTTTTCGTTGGTGCACAGACGTGTTAGAGATCGTGTCGACATACGTAATGATTATTCACGCTTTAAACAGCCTTTTTTGTTACAGTTTTTAAATAAAGGTATGCATTGACTTGGTTACATTTTATTAAAATGATCCATTCGAAATTTAGATAATCAAAAGGTTTGGGAAACTGCCGGAACTTAAGAATGGTTAAACTGACGTTTCGAGCGAAGGCCCTTCGAGTGAAAGAGAGAGAAACATGAGTTTCACTCCGACGAATCATCATTTGAAATGTAGTAAATTACTAAGCTCTGCAGTCGGTTGTTCAAAAGGCGATTAAGTTAAACTTAGGTTTATGTAAAACAAAATATGGTAAAACATAATTTTCAAGATACTTATAAAAAAGTCAAAGTTCTTTCATAGGCTTTACCTGGGTTTAAAATCCTCTTTTTCGTATGATTTTTGAGCTAATGTAGTCCACGGGAACATAATAGAGATAAAATAACAGATTGCTGGTAGTTTTAAACATTTTACAAGTAATAGGATCATTATTTCATTGTTTAGTACTCAAAATCAAAAAGCTTTGATTAGTAACCCAATGTAAGCAGCTGCTATGACGAATCAATTTACTATTATTTGTTGTAAATTCATCAGTGGACGTTAAACAATGCTTAGTTGTCCTTGTTATACACCATTGTTGCCCATGGTATTCGACGTATGGAAAGGAGCTTCATTTATTATGAACAATAAATTCAGAATACTTTACCTTTCTCAATGTACAGGATGATAATCTCATTATCCGAGTTGTTGGAGACTGCACGGTAAGAAAGAAATATTCACACATTGATCTTGCTGTAATGGTGAACGGGGTTGATGTTGACAGAGGAGCAACTGTTGCCGGAAGCCGAGGCTATTTTCTTAAGGTAAGATAAGATATATAATTGTGCTGTTTAATGAACAACAGCTTCTTTTCATTCGGTTTATCGAAAAATAGATCAGCTGCTTAGCACCATAATGAGACGGATTTGATAAGTAGTAATGCAGGCAAATGTACCCACGGTAATGATTATCCCCGGATCCTGTGTCCAAGGGGCGTGGCTTGTGTCCATGATTGTTCGAACTTACGTTTTTATTTTACTTCTGATAATTAGAAAAAAGAAAAAACTAAAAACAATTAAAAATGAGTTTTTTATAGTCTTTTTATTGGATGACAGGTGCACTTTTCCGCGCCTTCAGTATAAATATTCATGTTAAATGAATCTACATAAATACTCAGGTTATCAAGTTTACGTAATTGGTCCACTAAATCTTCCCTACTAGAATCATTCTCAACGGTACGGTGAATAGAAAGTTACGTGATTATTCTGTTCTGCGGAAGACAATTTGAACAATCTAGCAGGATTCGAACTTGAATCTTGAGAGTACCGAAACCTCTATCCTGCCAGTTAATCTACCGTGGCAACAGAGAACGTTGTGCTATATTATCCACTTCATTATCGTTTATTATCCCACAGACTTTAAGTGCATGGTAGATTCTAACGGCAATTAAACGCTTATCCGTCCGGGAAATATTAGGCAGTTTAAGATAATCATGAAATTTTTTCATGTTATGTTATGTTTTGAGAGCGTTTAAGGAATTACGTCCCTCAGAGATAATTTGTTCACTAAAGGGACACGAAACTCGAAGGGTCGAAGTGAAATTCTAACGCACTTAATTATTTAGGGTCCTTTAATATTCCTGGAATATGCTCTCCTGCAACATTCAATGCAAATGCTTTACGAAAAAGGTTTTACTCCGTTGTACACACCGTTCTTTATGAGGAAAGATGTCATGCAAGAAGTAGCACAGCTGAGTCAATTTGATGAAGAGTTGTACAAGGTACTGTAGTACATAATGAGGTTTTACGTTGAAGTATCATTTCCTTCTTTAGCTATGATAATCCTTTTTTTTTTAATTGCATCGTTGTTAGGGAAAGTGGGAGGGAATGAGAATAACAATGTCAAAATATACCAGCAGATCGCTAAAGCTGTTACACACCGTGAAACAACTGAACAGCTTTTAAATAACCAAGACAGTCCGTACAGGGGGAACGTTGCCTAGCCTCTTGGCCAACAGATCTCGGTCGAAGACTTCGGGCAACATTTCCCCACAGTAAGGAGCTCATGTACTGTCCATATATACATATTTGTATAATATATAAAATGGATACAGAAAATTTGACCCAAAGGTGATTGTAAATAGCAGTTATCTTCATCCTGCTCATCAGCACTACACTGATGAGGCCCAAAAGGCCGAAACGGTTCCGTCTG
>JBAHVQ010000223.1:331309-351678 GCA_036872915.1 Nanipora kamurai
ACTTTCATCCTGATCATCAGCACTACACTGATGAGGCCCATAAGGCCGAAACGGTTCCGTCTGTAGTTATATATATAGGCCCGAAAGGCCGAAACGGTTCTGTCTGTAGTTAGTTATATATATATATATATATATATATATAAATGACACAATAATGGAAACTCTGAAAATACTAGCGAGTGTATCTGCAGTTCGAGCGGTAATGTTGTTTTACTAATGAAGGTAATTGGTAAAGGGACTGGTGACGACGCAGTAGTTGATGAAAAGTACCTCATAGCGACAAGCGAACAACCGATTGCTGCTTTTCATCGAGGAGAATGGCTAGACCAAAATGAACTTCCCAAGAAATATGGCGGCACATCTACTTGTTTCCGACAGGAAGTTGGGGCTCATGGCCGAGACACCCGCGGAATATTTCGAGTGCACCAATTTGAAAAGGTATGCCTCATCGATTACGTTTTAGGAGGTACATATTTATCGTCATAACTAAAACGAAAATGTACCCTTTTGTTCCAAAAAAAATTGTACTCATAAGCTTTAAGCTTATATTTGGAGCCTAGTCTCGGATTTGATTTAGTCTCAGAAAAAGCTGTGTGTCAATCCAGACGTCATAAAGTCTCACTGTGAAACCAAATTTCGATTTTCTGCAGCGTTGTTGGTGTTTTTTCAATATTCTATGAACTATACTGTATTGTGCTCTGTTCGACATTGATAAACAAGTATATAATACAAGTCGATAGTGTTGAAATACCATTTAATAAGTTGCGTAGTACGTTCGCAGTGATTGGTCAATAAACGTTTTTGTGTGAGCCTATGCAAACACACTTATAACGTCATACATGTATTTGCTTTTTACTGAGATGGTACGATATATATTTGGATAAGAGCGTTTTCTGGCGAATTTGGCATTTGATATTCAAGCTATTCAAGTCGTTGCATGTTTGTTTTACAAATAATAAGGAAACTTACAGGTTTTTCGTGTATCTTCCTGTTAAACTGTGGTAAAGCAAAGACTCAGAAAAACTCGTTGCTCCTGACGGGCGTCAATCCCGCAACCCACTCAGTCCTAGCCAGACGCTCTAACCATGGGCTACCAGGACTCAGACGGCAGGGCAATGTTACTTTCGGTATTTAAACCTGGAACAAGTCAGTCGGCAATGTCTTGCAAGTCGTTAGATGTTGGTAAATCTCGGAAAATTTTCAGCCAAATGTTATTGTTGGTTTATTTGCCTACGGAAATTGCAGTTTGATAATTTCAAAGGCTTTTGTTGTTGTATCTTGCTATTCATAAGGAAACTGTTTGCACGTGTCTGCGTCGCCTGATTCAAGAAACGTGGAGTTTTACGGAAACAAGCACGGTTACAATCTCGTTTCCACAGCCTGCGATTCTTTTGGCCACCGCCAAGGATACGGAGGCACTGGGACAACCCGATGAAATTCGAAATTTGATTGGCTGATGTTGAGCTGTTGCACTCAGTGTGTTGAGAACCCATTGTGCGCGAAGCTCAACCAAAACAATTTCGAAAGTTTTTTCTAAAGATTGATTTTTTTAAAGGAAAACCAACAGTTCTTTCAGAACTAAGGCAGATAGATTTTAGGTAGATTTGATCAGTAGGCCGTGGGGAGGCTCAGGGGAGGCTCAGGGGAAGAAGGATCAAGGTAGGACATGAAATCAATGACAGCTGCCAGAAGTTGATAAATCAACGATTTACCGCAACCTGTCGGTAAAATGACCAGGCAGTCACTATTGTCGACGAAAATAAGCTTCAACACCTCGTACTACTCCTCCTTCAACAGCACATTACTACGATTTTCATGTGAGCGCGACTTCGGTGTACGTTTTCTCACGAAATTGTGACATTTTCTGGCAATGTTACCAATAGCAACCAACGGTCTGGCTTCTAACGCAATTTAAATATCGTTCCACAACGGATGCTCCAAATAATTTTTAAATGCAATTATAACGGAAAAGTTGAATTCTAAATACTCGCTTGCACCAGAAATTAGATTTTGCTGCTGATGATGTTGCTTTGTTTTATACTTGTTTTTCGTCTTGTATGATTTTCCCTTGCAAGTGCCTGTGTTTTCATTTGTGTAACGAACCAATGCTATAGACAGGCTCGTCAAGTATCCACTGTGACACACTTTTGATTGAGTTACTTTAAATTTAGGTCGTATTGGAGTCGGTGAGAAATAACGGGTAACGTTCACACATGTGATTTTAAAACCAAAGGCAAACCTCTCAATAAAAAATAATGATCAAAATCTCTTGTGGAAAATGCACTTGTCCTGGATACTGTAGTCACAAGCTGAGCATAACTTCTGGTTAGTTTTGCGGCAAAGTTTAGATGTTTCTAATAGAAACTTTGCAATTAGTCACCGTTAGGGTCACAATTAGTCACCACATAGTGTAAATAGAGGACCGTGACAGTTTGTTGCCATGGGTAACATTGCCAGAAAACGTCAAAACGTTGCGACAAAAGTACACCGAGGTCATGCTCAACTAAAAATCGTTGTATCTCTCCCAGGAAAATGCAAGGCTTTATAGACAGTTTTGTGAAATAAATTCGTTTTATCCATCGTCGAAGAGTACTTGCTTTGTCAATTTAGAACCGCAGAACTGAATTCAGGATGCAGCAGGTAGGCAGCCTGGGTCGAGGTTGTGAAGGCTCTAGGAACGAAAACCCTAATTTTGGTGAATTTTTCATCGGGTTGTCCCAGAGCCTTCGTATCTTTAGCGGTGGCTAAAAAGATCTCGGATTCTGGGAACGAGATTGTAACGGTGCTTATTCGCGTTAAGCCGCTCGAACAACCAACCAGATACACGAATACTGGTACGATCTCTCTCTTTATTGGCTACTATACTTCGTGCGATCTAGCATATCATATATCGTGGAAATTAATGCCGGATTAGGCGAGAGTTTGTTGTCAAACGTGTAGTGTCCAACGATGGGAAACTAAACCTTTTCGACAATGTGGCTTCGTAAACATATGACGTCATCACAGGCTCAGGTAACTCAAACAAACTTACTAAACCTCGTGTTTGTATCAGGCAACGCAAACATGGCCAAACAGTTTCAATTTCGTAGCAACATTTCGAAATGGTGGGTAGGCTGAAAGCTGTGATTTTTATAACTAAACAGAAACATACAAATGCTCATATTCGTCTGTTACGATTAGAGTGATTTATATTTCTATTATATTTTGGTGACAAAATGGTTGGTTTCTCTGTAGGTTATTTTATAAACGAAAGAGAAGACATTTTTCCACCGTCCTATAGTCATGTAAACACTTCTGAAAGATAGTACGAACTTGAAATAGCAGTAGACATACTTGCCATTCGAGTTTCTGTTATTCCATGAAAACATGCTAAATGTTTTGTATTTCTTTAATGAAAACAGGTGGAGCAATTTGTAATCTGCTCTCCCCACGATGATATTTCATGGAAGATGTTCCATGAGATGATTGGTAATGCGGAGAACCTGAACAAATCTTTGGGAATACCTTATCGAATTGTAAGCATCGTGTCAGGTACTGTAGATGTTAATTTGTGTATTTACGCATGTGTAATGGAACTACTGAATGATGATGGTAATGATAGTGGCAATGATGAAAATGATAATAATAGTGATAATTGGTCTAACTATCCTATAATTATGAATATAATTGTGGCACAACGCTAGTTTTCAAGAGTGTCAGCAGAATTGTGTTACATACACATTCATTATATGTATCACAAGAGTTTAGTTACGTAAAGCCAAGCCATGAAAAGCAAAAGAAGAGTTTTTGTATGCATCTGAGCCTCTTTAGCCTCGATTTGAAACAAAGATTTTTTTTGAATTGAAGAAACACGCTGGAGGCCAGAAAGGCTATTTAAGATGCACATAAATGATTATTTTAATGGGTCGTCATTATGAAAGAGGTCCATTGAATGTAGTACAATTAAAGCAACAAGAAGAAAGGTTTAAACCAACAAGAAGAAAGGTTGTTTGTATCGTAAACTCACTCACCCGTACCTCGCTCATTTCTTGTACGATACAACAGAAATATATTATCTTGAATTAAAAGTCGTAAATGTCTATATAAGGTTGTATATTACGTTACATCATGATGACTGGTATTTGTGTGTGATCACTTTATTGATTCCACCAGTTTGCCGGTAACGTCCTGTGTCCTTGAGCATGAGCTAGAATGCCAAGAACGGCCATGACGTGTCTCTGACCTGGAATCAAATTAAACGTAAGGGAATTGTACTTAAGCTTGATGTTTTTACGGTCTTTATAGGGGTCTTTAGCTAATTTGACATATGAATCAACTTCAAAATCATTATTTTACAAGTCGTTCTAATTTTATAATTTTAATTTATAGTGTTACTTCTTAGTTCATAAACTATTGTTCGTAATCTGAGTCCTTGTAGTACAATGCTGAAAACGTCTGACCAGTCATCAAGCCGTTACCGTTTTGATTTCTATCCAGGACTCGTAGATTTTCTTTGAGCGTACGACCGTTACACAGTTCGGACCAATCCAGGGTTCCATCTGTTTTTCACAGAATCGTATGAGTGATTGTGTCTCATCTTAATCATATTTAAGGTGAGTTGAATAATGCTGCAGCTATGAAGTATGACTTAGAGGCATGGTTTCCTGGAAGCGGAGCATTCCGAGAGCTTGTCTCGTGTTCTAATTGTACGGATTACCAGGCCAGAAGACTGCAAGTAAGATTTGGCCAAACCAAGAAAATGCAAGAAAAGGTAGTGCGATGTTTACATTATTTCATTTTTACACAACCATAGTCTACTGCGACTCAGTAAAGTCATGTGTTCAGAGTAAGGAATGGTGTGATAATCGCGGGTTTTGTTTTGACAAATTATAAGACAAATAATTGTCCGGAAATAACAGGTATGGTTCAGAACACAATTAACATATTGTTACGTTTAAGATGGAAATTAACGTTGATAAACTGATGCGTGAGTACGTGTTAATCACTAGGGCTATTGGTAAGCATTAGGTTGACTGTTATACAACGTATCTTGACTAGTCAAACGTCATAATTGAAACTTGAAAGGGCTGGGCTGCAATGGGGGGAATTCAAGTATTGTAGGTCTATGGTCTATTATGGTCGCTCCATTCTGTTACGTGAAAAAAGGGACAAATTCGAATCTGAACCTTGAAAATATGAATATTCCAGAGAATGTAACTTAATGTCATTCATAGAAAATAGTTATGGGCATCAAACCCTTTTACAGAATTAATCATAGTGGTTGCTATAACAACAATCTTGATTTATAATTGCTGTCCAACCTGATTTAATTAGGAAAAGAATTCTGAGACTTCAAAATTTTTTTCATGAGGGATATTTTTAAAACATTCCGTTGATCCTAATTTTTAATATGAAAAATTGACTCAACAGTACTTTTTATGAATCCAAACAATGTTATAAAAGTAGAGTGCTGTGTCGGCAGTATCGAACGACTTGCAGAATTTTGGTTTAGGAAGACTGACGTTTCATTCCAGAAAAAATCACGTTTCACTCCGACGAAGGGCCTTGAAAGGTCAGTTTTTCTTGACCTAAGTTCTGGCAGTTTCCCAACCTTTTTGGTTTTTTAAAACTCAACCGTTAGATTAGTGAAGTAAGCTTCTTTGTATGGCTGGTAATCAACAGTCTATTTTAAACAACGCTGGCGCCCAAAACCCTCGGTCCAGAGCTTCTAACTTGAAGTCTTCTCTGACGAAAATTGTCAATGTCCTGCAATTTTTGTTCACAACATCACTTTAGGTTAGAACGTGTTACGAATAGTCATGAAAAAATGAAAAAGAAAGATTCCGTGATGAATATTTTCTCCAAATTAGTAAAAATTCCGTCCACCATAATTCATAAGTTGTTCGAAACGAAGCTGAGATTTTACAGCGATGTCAATAGTTGCTACGTCAACAAATCAATGCAGCACCTGTGATTTGTGATTGTTTGCTTTTTCTATGGTTTCATGTGAAGAGTTTTCGAAATGTCTAACATTTGGGAAAGTTATCTCCAACTACTTATGATAATTGCTCATGTCTTTTCTTCGCATGTGGAGCTTTAGACGTTAGTTCCTTTGTTTCAACTCGTAATATTCCAGATCAAGTTTTGATAATGGTAGCCGTAATATCTTACTTCGCTTAGTCGTGAAAAAGAGCCTGACCAAGCTCGTAGCCCGCTGATAGTGACGACTGCTAGGTTGGTAAGAAGTTGACACTGGCTGAGTAGAAGAATGAACTCGGGTGGAGAATAATGATGTTAGTTGCTACTCCGAGTGACGAACCATACCGGACAAGTAGAGAAAACTCTACCTGGCCCGGCAAGGATTCGAACCCGCGACCTTCGGTTTACTAGTCCGACGCTCTACCAACTGAGCTACAGGTCAAGTTGGGAGCTGGTCACGAAATTGATGTTACTCAGCTATTTAAAATCAGATAGGGTTTAAATGTCCCGATATCGAAGAAACTAGTATATGTATATGTAAACTAGTATATATATATATCTTAAATCACTTAAAAAATTCGCATTTGCCATATTTATTTCGTAAATTATAAACACGAAACTTCGATAAAAACTCCTTTTATTACAAGTTAACTTTATGGCTTTATGTTATATGGCTAGCACTACTTCGTCTGAAATGCCGCGTTCTGATTGCTGAGACGCCCTGAACTTGCGGTCGTTACTTTCTCGTAATGGACTTACCAGTCGATTACAGGAAGAGCAGCAAATTTGTAAAGCTTGTTTTGCCTACGACTTTGCATTATTGTATCTATTCGAATACCTTGTTTCCTTAAAATCATGGAGTAAAAGAGTTAACCAAGCCGTAAGCAGATGTTACTTTTAATCCTTTCACAGGCGTAGGAAGTTCTTCAAAAGTGTGGGGGGAGGAAACAGGCATAAATCATAGGTATGAAGTACCAGACAAGACGGCGAAAACTCCTTAAACCAGGAGTAAAAAATGCCAACCAATTAGAGGACAACGGAACGGAGAAAAAATTGAGAGGACTTGAAAACTTTTGTAATCTATTCCATCTTTCCGTGTGAAATTACTTTGAACTTTCTATACAAATATTTATCTTTGCCAAGAATTTTTATAAAAATCTTTATCTTTGGCAAAAAGTGAGCAAATTGCCTTCCAAGCAACTAGAAAATTTTCCCGCAAAACTTGCCCTTAACAGTGGGAAAAAACTTGTTGCACGAAACAAAGCCCCCGACATTCAACCTTATTAGGATTGTTTTCAATCAGAACTCTGAATTACAGTTGAATCCCGGGGAACGGACAACCGCTTAATACGGACACCGTTTTATTACGGACAGTGTTACTGGTCCCAGCCAAAACTCTTTTTTTTTACTCTTAACCCGCATAATACAGATGGCCGTTAATACGAACAAAAGACAATTTTCTCTGGCCCGATTACAAAAATCAATGTGATATTTACCTGGCTAATATGGAAATTGTTTTATATCTGGTTCAATCGACGTACTTCTTATTTAACTTGAAACACGATTTTGTGTCAACGAATTTAGTCCTCTCGTGTCTCTAAGTGTACTATTGGTATTGATGTATTCTACGCTGGCGAAATAGGATCGATTGATCTTCAATTTATCTGTATTTTCTTCAGGCTGGCGTTGCCTTTTTTCTTCTGTGTACCTGTTTTCAAGAGCTTAAATCAGTACATTTTTGGGCATGATTATTGAGGATTTTGTTTTTCCAGATAATGTGAATTAAAATGATTTCATTTACTTGAACCCGCTTAGCACGGACACCTCACTAATAGGAACGTTTTCTCTTGTACCAAAAGTGCGCGCATGAACGGGGTTCGATTGTGTTGGTTCTTATTGGGAAATACGCATTAAATGGATATTTCTTTGTGCTCTGTGCATGCAATAGTTCGTTATGGCTAAATTACACTGTTCGAATGTTACATATTTTACGAGATTATTTTGCTTAGTATTTAGAAAAAGCCGTATAATAAACTTCTTAATAGACTTGTGACTTGGTTCTATTCCAGAATCATCCTCTGGGTAATATGCAACTATAAATTCACAATTAACCTACACTGCTGAAGTCAACTGAAAAAGTTGACTCGAACGGGATTTGAACTCGCACCTTCGAGAATCCGGTCCGCCGCTCTGCTTGTTGAGCTATCGAGTCTACAGGGATTGGAGGCGAATACAGGGATGGATTCTATTTGAAATAGAATTGAAACGCTGCACATCCACGTGGATAGCGTTAAGTTGTTGCGAGAATATCTCGTACAGTTAAGTTGGATAATAACTCGCCTCCAGTCCTTGTAAACTCGATAGCTCAACAGGTAGAGCGGCGGACCGGATTCCCGAAGGTGCGAGTTCAAATCCCGCTCGAGTCAACTTTTTCGGTTGACTTCAGCATTGTAGGTTAATTGTGAATTTATCGTTTGTGACTTGGTCATTAACGAAAAATACCGAATCGGATTCTTTTATTTACTTGTTCCTATTACGTACTGTTAAGACCCCGGTTTGATATGCAATACCATGGACGAGAAGTAGTGTTTCATCAGGATATCCAAACACCGAAAACTTTGTTGAAAACCTAGGCGATAACCGAAGTTTTTTACAACTTTGAGGTGTTTGGATATCTGATGAAACACGACTTTCGAGTGTATGATATTGCATATCAAAAAATCAGTATTTCAAGAGATCAATCGAGGCTAAAATTGGCTTAATTTATGTAGTTTCTTCCTCAGATATCCAAACAACGTCTCGGTAGAGATTTCCCTTTCGTTTTATTCATGAATTATTGTTATTAAATAAAAATTAATTCTTGTTAAAAATATTAATTTGAGATTTTCCCGTAACGCCCGCGCTCTCAGTTAATAAACTTAGTTAATTGACGAATATTCTTTACTTTAACTAAACCAACTTTAATGGGGGTATAAAGTCACCTTCACACGACAAACGAAAGTTTGCAAATGCTGGTTGGCAAACCAAGTTTGTGTGAGTGAACATCGCCAGAATAGCTTGCCAATTGTTGTTCCGAAACTCACACACGCTAACTCGAGTATGTTAACTTCTGTTTGCCGTGCAAAGGCGCCTTAAGACTTTTTCTAAATTTTTAATGTAAATATAGTTTAATAATGTAAATTTTTTACAATATTTTTCAACTTCACTTTAGGCTGAATTTTGTCACATGCTTAATTGCACTATGTGTGCTATAAGTCGAACAATCTGTGCTATTCTGGAAAATTATCAGACTGATGAAGGAGTTGAGATTCCTGAAGTATTGAAACCATTCATGCCACCCAGCCTGAAGTTCATCAAATTTGTAAATCCAGCCCCAATTGACGAACAAGCCCAAGGCAAGAAACAGAAAAAGAAACCTAAAACACAAGCTACTGAGAAGAAACAACTGGAAGAGAAGATAGATAACTTAAAACTTTAATGGACTACAAGGAAATTCTGAATTGAAATGAAGTAATAGAAAGCAGGAACGTAAAAGACGTGTGGTCAAACGAAAAATACTTTCGTATAACTTGTATTTTTTGGTGGATACCATGCACTGGCAAAATATACAGTTAGGAATTATTAGTTTGTTGTGTTGTAGAAAAGGGGCATACATCAACCATCAGTGACAAAGCAGTCGAGGTCCAGTCGTGACTCTAGAATTTTCCCGACAGGCTGGCCGTTGTGTACTGTTGCCTCTTGCGGCGGAGGTCCGACGTTAAGCGCGATAAGGTGGGGTTCGAGCTGGGAACCCCGTATTGATTGCCGAGGTTCGAACTCATGTGAGCAGAGCTGTTGGTTCCCTCATGTGCTTCGAGGTTTTTCTTCGGGTTCTCCGGTTTTTCTCCCTCCGTAAAATCAACCATAAGTTCATTCTTCTTAGCTAGGAGATGATCATAAATAGGGGCAACTTCATTATCTCCAATTCATAAGTAATTCACAAGGATTTCTGTAAATAGACCACGTTTGTTTGGTTCCCGACAGGATGGCCAGGTGGAGCCCAGGGCAAAGCCCCCAAAAGGAAATATATATATATATATATATATATATGGAAAACGAACTAATCCATCAGGGCCATGACGCCAAGTATGGTGTCATTGACGTACCTCTTTCACACAGATGGTTTTACAACTGCGGTAAAATGATCTATGGACTACAAGATGATTCACTACGTTGTCTTCACTCGACTTTTCAATGGTGAAATGCCGTTTTTCGAACAAACGATTGGAGCAGCGGTAGGTTCTCCATTCACACCAAACATTTTTAGGTAAGAATTTAAGAGGCTCTGGAGAATGCACTTTTAAACCAGCTATGTGAAAGCGTTACTTCAATGACACTTTAAGTACATGGCATCATAGCCTTGATGAATTAGTGGTATTTCTTGACGATCTTAATAGTATTCATCCCTCGATGAAATTCACAATAGAAGTACAAGACCAAAACAAATCTATTTCGCGGACGTTCTTCTTACAATTAATCCTGATGGAAATTACCTGCACATACAGATAGTTGAATTTAACCTAAGGCTAAATGAGATCTTCCTAAGATTAAATCTTCAGTTTGCCAGATCCTCGTACATCGGGCACAGTCTATATAGGACAGTCCTAAACAACCATCGTTTGCCGGTTAAAGTCATTGCATCATACATAAAGTCTACAGAACAGAGATCTCTCAGCACGACCTGAATAAATTTCATCTTTTTGTCTTCTTTGCATTGGTTCTGCCTTCCACGAGATCGAACGGATCCTGTGCTGTGCCGGAACTAAAGTTTTCCACCGTATTGATCAAGATGTATACGGAGTCTTACATATCTACAAAGACAGACTAGATGCTCTTTACATGTCGGAAGTATTCCGTGTGGACGTGGCTTTGTTTGAATTGGTGAACAGCCTAAGAGAATATAATCTGCTATCGCAACACAGGCTCGGGAACATGATCATCAAATTAAATGGGAAGATTCAGCGCTTCTAGCCTTTGAACGATATTACTTTTCAAGAAGAATGAGAGAATCCATCGAACTAGGCAGATACACAACAGTCCCCAAAAGTTTGTCAGCAAATCTTGCAATTGTAAGTCAATTTGAGCCAGGTTTGAGCGGTTGTTTAGTTTAGATGACACAAGCTAACAATCAGGTCGGTAATTTCTCTGAAGACAACTTGAGTAAACAAGTCGAAAGCTCAGCGTGATTTAACTAAAAAGTGTAATTTTTCTTCAGTCAGGGAGCAATCAAGACTTCGAATGGAAGGAAAAAGTAAAATAATAAATTTCTACACGGATGGGGAGGTTACGGAGCTCCCAGAACGCATTTCTTGCGCAAAATGTTGCAATAAAGACAGGTTTTTCTCGAATAAATATGCAATACTTTGTCAGGGACAACGAATGAGTCAGTTCGCAGTTGTGACTGCGCATGAGATCTGAGTCGGAGTAAAACCTATTTCATTTATAACATCAGGCTGAGAACGTAGTACTCATTTGCATTTATATTTGCAATTTCAAAATCCCTGAAACTCCCATCTCAGACAGATGTCATTACTGAAATAAGTTTTATCCCGGCTCAGATCTCAAGCGCAGTGGAAACTGTGAACTGGCTTATCCATCCTATCTTTGAGAGGGTAAACGATTGCCCCCTTTGCGGCGTCACCGTCTACAATCCTGTATTTACTTTGAAGTATTTTTTGTTTGATTTCAAGAAACCTCTGGAAAACTCCAGGACATCCTGGAGTTTTATAAATGTGCCGGTTTACAAACCTTGAAACATCGAAACTTCGCGTGGAACTGCATAAATTATGTAAAGCTACTATTTAAAAGATGCGCAGGTCGCCGTTTACAAAACGAGTTGAAGGCAGGTGACGAAGAAGAAACATTAGGTTTCTTGGGTTATTTGGAGAGACAGTTACGTCATTTTTATGCAACAATGAGTGAAATCTGTTGCTTTCATACGATGCCAAGAACACTAGCCTTCCTATCGTCTCACGTGTTTCGTTAACCACGAATATAAACGTCATAATACCGTGTTGCACGATAAAGTATCACCAAGCTCAAAATATATTTCATTGGAGCTCTTCTTTATTCAATCAATTGTCATAAATCTTCAAAGAAATTCTCATCAATAAGTGATTTTGTAGGTGCTGTCTTCGGTTTATCTTGATTTCCTGACATCAGTCTGAAATGGCTAACGTCCCAAAATTTAACTTTCTGATCATGAGAGCAACTTGCTAAAATGTTTTGTTGAGGCGATAGACGTATTTGTTCTACTGGAAATTCACCATGTTCACCAACAACACCCAAGAAACTGTTAGGTAGAATGCTAACTGCTCTGAAATTTTAAAAAGAAAAATCAGGCATGTACAATTACTAGGTTGTTAACGACAAATCTAAACCACCCGACGAATTCTTAAATCCAAGAATAAAAATATAATCTTGAATGTGCAACTTGAAAAAAGACATCGCGGCTAAAAGAATCAATGAAGTAATGAATAAACAATAAATAGCAAAAATTAAATTGTTGAGGGTTGAAATTAGTCCCTACCTTCCTTTAACCTGCCCAAAAATTTGCCTTTGTACTTAACCTGGTCATAAGCATGGGGTGTACCTGTCAAAATTTTGCCCCTCTGCCCATGAACTTGTCAGAGCAGCCCAAAGCTGAATATCGCAGATTTGAATCATCAATTGCGATTATGATGAGTTTTACGCCTGTTTTCATAAGTCCCACACGAGATCAGACCCCAATGAGAATGCAAATTCTTGAAGTGTTTACAAACGAAATTCTCCCGTTGCTCTTGGAAACAATTTATATTCCTACAACCCTACGTATGACAACTGAGACGTGCATTTTCCTCAGTCACTGACCGGTCTGAAAAGAATTCGTCTTTGCAAATAGATATTAAAATTAACACTGATTTGTGCAAGTTTCTCAGTCCAAATGCTTGAAGCGATATTTAAAAAAGAAACTTTATCAAAACAAGAAGGACCTATTGATGCTGCATCCCACTTTGCTGCCACACCACAGTTTAGGGACAGAATTAAGGTACCGGAGGTTGGCCGTGTGGAGCCCAGGTAGTTTATACGGCTGATAAGTCTAAGGGAGAGGACGGTACTAACCATTAACAACCGAACTAGTTAAACTTCAAGCCTGAATATAAAACACTGGAAGCTTTCGGACATGATGTCCGGCTTTAAAAGTCAAAGCGGAGAAACATATAAGACAGCCCATTCCCTAAAACACTTTGTTCAAAGTAATCAACTAAAGGAATGAGATATAATCAATCAATTCTGGATACGATGTACTGTCATAGAGGCGGTTCTTCACTCAGTTATCGGGGGGTTGGTACTAACCTCTGACTACTATGAAAACCAATGTAATTTTCTTGAGTTTCGTCTGCCTTTAACATGTTTTGCATGTTTTTGGTCAAAATGAAGTGAATTAAACAAAAGAGCACTTTTGAACTACGATTTCACTATCAATCGCTTCAAAATTTCACAATATGTGCCTATGGCGACCGTTGCCAAGGTAGCCTGAATAACGAGTTTTCATATTTCTATCGACCATAAATAAAATAAAATCAAAAGGAACGAGAACTAAGGACCTATACGGACAGGAAGGAGTTAAAGGGAGTTAAGTTCGGAAATTGTTATATAAAACGTATAATATCAACTGAGTGCTTAGATAGATAGCCACCCAATATCACTGTCTTATGTTCATCCGCCTTCAGCAAAGTGCACTGTGATCAACTGTGGTTTAAAACATGTGCTAAGATAAAATGCGATACATTTCAGTATATCTCCTGGTCCAGTCAATTGGCACTAGCATCTGCAATTCTCTTCGAGCGTTCCACCTTCTAACTGCATGGATGTGATTCAACGAGCAGAGCAAGCATTGCCAAGCAACATTGGAAAGAAAAAGAGTTGGAAAAACTTCAACAATGGCAAGGCCTTTCCCCCAAATGCTTGTTAATCTAGCAACAAAAATCCCAGTATGTATGGAAACCTTGAATGCCTGTGAAGAATTCGTATCTTCATGGTATTCTACGTCATAGAAAGCTGGAATTGTGGCTGGTGAGGTCAGTTATTGGATGTTCTGCCAGGGAAAGCAGAAGAGAGAATGTATTCCACCAACGTCTAACAGCATGATGTATCACACTGAAAGAGCCAACTATTAGACATACATCTGGAAAAAAAGCACAAGTCCAATTCTTAGTTTGGTATCACCTGAAGGCAATGGACGGAAATACAGAGACGGACTTTTGGACCCAGTTCTGATGTCAAAAGATCCCAATCAACAAAGCATAATCGAATCAACAGCCTGTAGATACGAGAAAACGGCTGGTAAATAGACAGATCTTCGTTCATATAAGTCTAATTCTATGCCATGTACTTAAGCCTGCCGTTGCATGGATGATGACACCTGCGAGAATCCCCAAAAAATAGTCGATCTTGAGAACAGCAGCAGGAAGACGAGTTGATTGAAGACGAGTGAAAAGAGAGGGATAAACGAAATAAAAATAAGAGGTAGTAATGTGACAAAAACAAAAACTTAACTACTTTTTCAACGTCAGCAAAATCCGTTGTTATGAAGCAGTTCAACCAGCTAACTATATTAACTTGGTGAAATTACAATATAAATATCTTTTATGTTTAATGCCATTACGTAACAGGATTTACTTTTCGGCCATGAACATCAAATATTATGGCAAAAATGCATGTAATATTTGTTCCTTAAGTGGATAAAGGAAGTAAGGTTTTGAGTCCTTAGCAACCGTTGGCACTGGCAACAAATGTTTAGATCATTTTGTATGAAAATTAATATCTTGTTACCACAAAATTATTCTGCATGTTTGATCACATTTGCATCGATGTTATATAAAATTTAACCCGTTTATAATACTTAAGGAAGCGCTCATTTCTATCTGTACAGCTTGTATTCGGACTGGCAAGGCTGTAAATTGCCCCTGACTGGGTATAAGCCCACCTCACCAACAGTACATCGTACCTAAAAACATTTGGCAGACGACGATCTTTCATTTTATGTAGTCAAACAAAGTATGCAGAGGGTGAGCTACGATTTTTTAGGCTTCTTTTGGAGATCAACTCTTAAACTATTGGGACAAATTGGGCGCAAAAGATATTCTTTCTGTCGGAAACTCTCGTATTATTTTGACAAAAAAGCCCCCAAAACAATTAAAGCTCGTATAAAAAACAAGGCGTTTGAAAGTCACCATGTTACATTAACATCGAAGATGAACATGAGATTATCAAAGTTATGAAATCAGGAACAATTAAGTCATATACAAGTTGAATGTTTGTGGCATTAAAATTTGTATCAAAATAGTTTCCTTGACTATTCCCATTTAACATTGCGTAGTTTACTATTAAAGACATTGGCGCACGAAGTAAAGTGTTTGAAAAGTTGTTCGTCCTATCGGATTTTGCATTGAAAAAATTTTTGTGATAGGATAAGAAAACAAAGTAATTGGAGAAAAATGATACGTCATCCACAGTGTCCGCTATTAGTTTCCAATAGATGCTTTGCGATCAATCCCTTGAGATTCAAAAGACAATGACTCGGCGGTCATCTTGGTTCTGTACACAACAGAAGTCAATGAGATTCATTTGTTGAAATTCAACCAAGATGGCCGCCATGACATCATCTCCAGACAATCTGTACAGAGGTTAAGATTCGTGTTTGCGGTAGCTATTATTAAGGTAAGACTGTTCAGTTCAAACAGTCGTCGATGACTATGAATACGACAGGACAGATTTTCAGAGTTCATTTAGTACGAGTACTTTAAAGTTATCAAAAGTGAATTTTAACATTTTTTGCTAGATTCAGAGCAGAGCTTGGACAAAGCTAAGTTAAATCTCAACCACCAACAAATAACGTACTCACGTTAGACAGCTAACGGGTCTCTGACATTAACTGTTTGCCGTAAACGCGAATGTAAAGCTCTGTATAAAAGAACAATCTACCGAACTTAGTCTGATTACCGTTAGTAATATCTAGGTTTAAACTTTACAATGTATCTGCCGAATCGCGAGTTATCCGCCGTATAATGCTACTATGCATGTGAATAAAATTCAATGTCATTTGTTCAAAGCATGGATACACAATTACGTCTCCTGAGTTAGTTGGAAATTAGAGGCCCTGGTAAAAATAATGAAGACATAAAGATGGCGAATAAGATAAAAATCTGATTTACTGTTTTGATATTATGAACCTTAAAATCTACGATGTTAACTTGAACGACGACGTCCTTTAAAGATTCTGCATTTGAAGAAACCGCAGTTAAGACGTATTTGATGCTTGTGGCATGTTTTGTCTTGAGAAACTGTTTTAGTTCTACAGCTGAGTTAATATCGTCTTGAAGATGTAAAAATAAGTGGCGTTGTATACAGAACGAGGGAGATGTTGATAATACTGTTGAGACTAAAAACTATTCATTCTTTTTGTTTTGCATTAAGAATTCTTTAGATTAAAGTGCGTTGTCGTTGAATTTGATGAAGTAGATCTTAAGGGGCCTTGTGATGTATCGGCAATAGCCGGTTATGTATCCAGGTTGTGTACCCGGACTATGTACAACCACCCTGAACAGTCCAACCTCATAAGGAAAGTATCGTGGTTAAAAATATCTACATTAGAATACGTCGTTTAGAAGTGTTTAGGCTGTGGAGCATATGATCTTCCTTTTTCAGGAAAAAATATCACGTCGATAATTAATGAGATAGCAATGACTCAAATAAATTTAAGAGAAGAGACTTATCACAAAAATTAAAATACAAAAAAGAACAAGGACAACAAATTGCGAAGTTGGACATTTGCCTGACTAATTAATAATTACTCTGTGATTTACCACTAATTGAACTAATCACGTTTGAATTGCAGGCATGTTGCCTGAGAGTTGTTAATAATGGTGGTATTAATTAATGAAATCATTGCATGTCGGAATATCAGTGATAAAAGAAAGCCAACATAGTTTCTTTAAGAATTGAACAATGAAAATTTGACACTAGAGAAGTTGTTACTAAATTGTGAAATTTTTAAGCTTAATATATTTCGCAAAAGAGCACGGTGACAACAATTTTTTTTTCATTTAAAATTTTTGTTACGTATGGGCAATCAAGAGATTTAAAAAGATTCTGCAATGCCAATTTTTTTCAAAGAATTTTTTTTTCTGCACTTTTAAAAAATCTCACATCAGATTGTTTGTTAAAGATATCTCCATTGGTTACCCACCGGTCACTATTGCCATAGCAACTGTTGAAACACTTTCGCAAGTAATAGTTTTTGATGTGAAAAATGTGTTTGTAGCTTTCACACTACGTTTTATGGACTTCTAAAAATATCTATTCACATTTCTAAATGTAAAACTTGCGTTCTTCGCTTTTCAAGAAACAGTATTGTGCCACAATAAATGTCCCCAGAGCATCCTAGCACAAATCCTCCTTTGGCTTTCGATGACATTCAATCACTAACTTCCCTCCTGACATGGTTTTACCGGTAATAGTTAAACTCCCTAAAATTTGGTCAATTCAATTGATGGAAAGTATAATTTACCTGATAATCCCGTCCATTGATCCGGTACAAATGATGTCCTCATTGAGAGCGACACAAGCATCAACTGACATCGGATGCCCAGGGAACCGATCACTCATATCTGTCCAATTATTCCATGAAAAAATATGTAGGGTACCTTCACTTGTGCCACAAACAACTTTTGTGCCTCCCTAATTGTCAAAGAAGGCAGGTTGTGGGTAAAAGAGACCAAGGCGATGATAGCACAGCTTTTTTAAGAACATCTATTCTTGTCGAAAACTGTGTGAAAGCAGAATCTAAAATTTCATGTTTACTTTTGAGTGGAAAAAGTGTTTTAATGATATCACTTATTAATGTATGTTGCGTATGTCATTTACAAATGACTTGTATACAACGTAGAGCCTAAACGTTTGTTTTATGTCGCAGGAATATTCTAAAGACAGAGGTCACTTGACATTTTAATGACCCATTGTTTGGATCTCGACAAATCTATAACTACGGTAGCTCTCAGGAAGCATGGGTGGCTGGTGGTGCTAGCCTGTCGCCTCTCATCGCTGAGGTCCAACGTTGACCTGGTCAGACGGAGCTTGAACATGGATGGGTGAATGCCTTGAAATACCCCACGTAGATTTCCTTGGAGCTCTTTTCTTGGAACTGAAAACTTGGAACTCAAGTGGGTAGAGTAGTTGGTTCTCACCAGTGGTTCTAGGGTTTTCCTCTGGTTTCTCCGGGTTTCCTCCCAACGTCAAATTAACTTTTGCTAAATCGATCTTAGGCCTGGTGTACACGCCTTGTTGGGGACTGCGAGTCCTAGTGCATTTACACCTGGCTGTGCGAATCATTAAATAAATAAATAAATAAATAAATAAATAAATAAATAAATAAATAAATAAATAAATAAATAAATAAATAAATAAATTAGTAAATATATAAACAAATAAATAAATAAGACGATGAAAGTCTATAGAGTGTTTGGAATACTTTTGTACGGATGTTTCTCGAAATCTTTAAAAGTTCATTGAAAGAAAAGAAAATGAGTACCGAGATGGAGGTTTGAAGTAATATGTCAAATTCGAGTTTGTGTTTTAGACGTGGTTTCTAAGCCCATGTGTCATTCACAATGGCGAGGCAACACCTCATTTTTATATCACTGTCTGCAAGTTTCTCTTTTGCCTTTCCAAAGGGAAACTCGGCAAACATCAGAAATATGAACAGAGAGAGTGGGCGGTAGGTTGGAAGGGAACTGATCGTGCACAAATGATTCGTTTCATGGTTATTAATATTAAAACAATACGGTTGACCGGTTCAGAGGAAATATTTCTATTGGTTGATTTCTTCATTATTTGTGATCGGTCAGGTGTTTAGTGGCCGTGACTGTGTGCAAACGTGAACAGAAAGTTAGAACAATGAGATTCCCAACCATTTCTCTACTGACTATGTTTTTCACTGTTAACATACTGCCTAAGCCACTCTTCCTGCGAGGTTAACTGGACTAGACCGAGGTTTGAATTCACAGTTGCGAGCGATGGGGAGTACTGGTACTCCCCATCGTATGCTCCGGTCAACTAAAACTTTCACTTGACTTTTATTGAAGAGTTAGAATAAAAACAAAAAAATAAGAGTTCAAATTTGCATCAAAATGTTAGGGAAAACAACTGAGCGCGCTGTTCGCCAGGAAAATTGCGCCCTATTTTTTACCCTCAAAATGCCCCTAACTCTGGAAGGTGTCGAAGTCACCGGTCGACATGTCTAAATGTTAGGTTTTTCATTGTGGTTTCTGGAGAATTGAGAGTTTTCATGTATGTGTAACACAAATGAGTGTTGCTTGTAATCTTTGCCATAATTAGATAAACTGACAACTCACCTTCACTTTAGCTAGAGACAGCAATTCATTTTCTTGATTTTCAGAGCGTGCTTCAAATCGTTTCCTCCGAATATTTAACACAGATAATGTTCCATCGCCACTACAAAGCAGGAAAAAACGATCAACGCACCATACAGAATTTAAAATTTGTCAATAAACAAAAGTGCTAATTTTCAAGACTTTACCTTGCCGCCAAAAGAACTCGGTTGTCCTTGTCACATTCCATACTTGATATGTAATCCTCATTCTCTGAAAACTCGGCCACAGTGCTCGCTGTTCTGGTGTCCCACAACTAAATGAGAATAAAGATATACTACTGTATATAATGTATAACAATCAATTAAAGAAAGACCATACCAGCTAAACCAGTTTCACTTAGACTGGTTTGGTCAAGTCTGTTCAGAATTTTTACCTAACATTCCGAGCTTAATTATATGGGATGAAAAAAAGACAAAATATGTAAAGGTTATATCCTTGGTTTCCAACGGGGTGGCCACTGTAACTTATAGTTGAAGGGTTTCTAACTAGTTGACCATAGCAGTTTTCTAAAAGGGTATTGAAGGCTTTCTTAGTTAGATTTGGGAAAATTTAGGAAGTGAAAGGATGATTCTGCTAGACTACTTTGTTCGATCACTCATTTTTCGTCCAGGTACCAAGTTGGCCAGTCTTGGTGCCAGCATATCAAAGCATTTCAAATATCTTCAATTCTTTTAAATAACAATTTTTATCATCAGTATGCAGAAAGTTGTCACTTAAAAAAGATTAAGTGGAATCTCCCCAGGTCCTCTTCCAATGCCTATCGGAGACTTTACTGCAATGTTTTAATGAAAAATCTAACAACAAAAGGCTCGTTTTTCAAGCTTTATGAAAACTCAGAAAAGTTGTGAGTTCCCCAAGTTGTGAGTTCCCGTTGGGGAACTCACAACTTTTCTGAGTTTTCATAAAGCTTGAAGAACGAGCCTTTCGTTGTTTATATCC
>JBAHVQ010000223.1:356702-370844 GCA_036872915.1 Nanipora kamurai
TTCTAGACAATCTACTGCATTTGAATTTTTTATAACATACCTTATAAAATACGTCTCCGAGCGGCCATTACAGATGACTGATTTTTGGATAAATTTAAGGGATTGTTGCGATAAAGTGAGGAAAGATCCACATTCCATACAAACACACAGGTAACCAATAAGACTTTGTTGAAAGGTACAAAACATAAAATCATGCGGTTCAAGTCGCCCACTTTCCTGTCACATTCGGTCAAACATATGAAAGTTTTCGACTGTGTGCCGTGTTTACAAGAGCTCAAGTCAATGCAATGCCATCTTAATATTGCCACAATCTTGGCATGATTGCGTACTGGTTCACAAATGATAGTGCAACTGTCGTGATAAAGTCACCGACGACTGATTACATTCGCCGTTGGTCTTTTTGAATAGATATGTTCAATTGTAGAGGATAATGTTGACCTACGACATACAACTATTCCAAGCGAATCCGCTTCTTCGGACTGCTCATTCTATCTGTTGCGCTGTTGTATTACGTTTGTTTAAAAAACACAGCTTGCTCCTTCGCATTCAAGAAAATTTAAAACCAACTGTAGCAACCTGACACTCGCTCGAACTCCACGAACAAGGACTGTTTGATTCAGCATTATGATGTTTTGTCAAATTCTTCAATTGTTGTTTGTTTTGAAATTGTGGCCGCTGGCCAAATGTATATTTCAAATTGTTCTAATTTTGGCGATTGTTGCAATTTTTACAGTATTTGAGCAGTAACTTTTCACTTCTATGAAAGCAAAGATTTTCTCATCGATCTTTTTTTTATTATCCATTCAATTGCAATTTAAAAAGAGTTCTTTGTAAGGAAACACATAATTTGCTCCAAGTAATTGCTACTTTTAATTGATAGGACATTTCCGGGAAGCTGTTCATTTCCTTTTCAACAGACAGGAAGTAATAAGCTAGAAAAAATGCCTTGAATGACTTTCTTCTTTTCGTTAGTTTCTATTGCTTAGCGAGAAAAATTCGAATGTCTATTTCGTGTTTTCTCGGAGGAAAAGATTACTTGACATGTGAGTCATCCCGTGGAAAAGAGAAACTGATTCTTTTGGTGCATTGCAAAGATAACATAAAGACGCATTTGGCCACATTCTATTTGTCGCGAGAGTCGGTCAATGAATAAGAGTTCATTTTGGAGAGAAGTGGATTCTTTTCTTTGGATCAATAACACATTGCGGAGTTATGGATTTGTCCTGTGCACAGACATAGGCTTGGAAAGTTTTGGAAAGAATCGATAACGACATGTCAGCATCCGAAACGCTGCGGTGAAAAGAAACAGGTGAAAGGAAGAGATACAGTTGGTTTTGAAATGGCAAAAGAAATATTGACTTTGTATCGAGAAAATATTCCGGTTGGATCGCCTATGTTGCAGTTATTGAATTTTCTATTAAACGTTTCTCTTCGCTTCCAGATGAAGCGTCGGAGTTCGTTTCATGTTATTTTTGAGATAGTTCAAGCAAATCCCCAAGTTAGCTTCTTTTCTTTGTGCTGTTACATAGGTATTTGCTCATCGTACAGGAAAAATCACAAGACGCAAATCAAAGGAAAGAACAAATGGATAATGCCACTCTCTGACATGTTAGAAAACGAAAAGGTTTTGGAAGGGTGTAAAAGGTAAATTAATAGTTAATTAATATACAAACTCCAAAATATTATTTGCTTTGAACGCCGCTGATTGTGTATCTTCAGGCCATGTAAAATTCAAGCTGCACGCACTATTTCCGCTGCTTGTATGGCAACTAGGCCGGAGCCTGACTGGGTAAAACATTGCCAGTATCCTTCTACGGATGGTAAGGAGTGGACTCCAAGCAAATGGACTGATGACGGAGAACGTTATTGTAAGACAACTGAGGTTCTGGAAGTGTACAACAACGTATTCAGCAAATTAGCCGAGAACACAGGAAACACCAGCAAAAAGGAGCGAGAGGCTTGCATTGATAAGGCAACCGAAGCGTGTGGAGTCATTGCACCTGAAGATGGAGACAAATTATTTGAGGCTATATGGCATAAAGACGAAAATATAAGCGAGGAGTTGCGTTTGCTGATGATTGGACATTATTATTATTATTATTCTATTATTTAAAAATATTTAAACACGGTAGCCTTTCCCAATTTGTGATTTTCAAAGGGCTGTGTATCACACAAAGGAATATTATAAAATTTAACAAACTATTTAACTATTACAAATTGTATAACAATAACAAGGTTTAAAAATCAAAGTAATTGTCAACAAGTTTTCGAAAACTATTAATCGATTGAGACTGGCCTACCGCTCGTAAGATATCAGAGGGTATTTTGTTTCAGGAGGCTGCTCCACGATAAGCGAAACTCTTTTTCAAGAAATCTGTTTTTGGCTCAGGCAAGCTCATTTTTAATTTATTGTCACGCAATTGATAATTTGTATTATGGCATTTTCGAAAGAACATTTTCATGTAATTTGGTGCCATGCCTTTTAAAATTTTAAACATTATTGTCAGTTCTCGTTTATCAAGTATAGTTTTTATTGATTGCCATTGAAGGCTTTCAAAGATTTGGGAAGACCTAATACTATAATCTGAACTAGTTATTACTCGTGCAGCTTTCTTTTGTAATTTCATTAAGTTATTGATGTGAGAATTATTATTATCGTGCCAAATGATTGAGCAATAATTAAAGTGTGGCAGCACCAATGAGTTATACATTGTGTCTAATACTACTTGTGAGACAAAATGCTTGGCATTACGTAGAAGAGCTATACTTTTGGAAATGGTTCTACATTGTTGATCACCATGTTTGCTCCACTTGAGTTGGTCATCAACTACAAGGCCAAAAACACGTTTTTCTTTAATGCGCTTTAGCTGATATTCGCCATATAACATTTTGGGGGTTTTAGTAATTGCATCTAACCTGGGTTTTGATCCGATAAGCATGTACTCAGTTTTCTTAATGTTTATAGTTAACTTGTTACTTATTATCCATTTCCGGATATTATCTAGGTCTTTATTTAATTTATACTCTAGGCCTGCAGGTGTTTGCCCTGTGCACGATATGTTTGTATCATGTGCGAACATAGGGGCTGTAGTTGTCTCTAAACAGTTCGGGAGGTAATTAATATATATCAGAAATAGTAATGGACCAAGGTTCGACCCCTGTGGGACACCACAGCAAATTTCTGTTTTACTTGACATGGTATTATTAATTTTACAAATTTGTTGTCTTTTATATAAGTAAGACTGAAATTATTGCAGAGCTATACCTTGAACCCCACAACGTTCAAATTTAGATAGAAGTATAGTATGGTCAACCGTGTCAAATGCTTTCTTTAAATCTAGAAATACTACCCCATTAATCGAATCTTTATTCATGTTAGCTAACCAACTATTTGTTGAATGTAGTCGATGCACCAACAAGAAATTTAAAAACCCAAATCCTTAGTATCTATGCCTACCGTTTTCCAACAAAAAAGTTGATCGAGCTTCACCAACCTTATGGGAAGGTCACGAACTGGCAGATCAAAAGAGCTAGAGCACATGCGACTACTGTTTCCAGGTGAACCACTGCATAAAGGAACCCAACATCGAGTAAGAATGGACAAAATCAAAGTCGACCATTTTTTAGAATTCGTGAATCGCCCTTACTTCTACCAAGATGTTTCATACGGAACTCTAAAATTAAAACTTGATAACGGGGAAACGATTACCACGCCAAATATCATTCGAACAGTCACTCGGTCAACCATCATTGCCCAGTATGTTAGATATTGTAAAGAAGAAGATTTTTCGCCTCTAAGTGAAAGGACAATGTACAGAGTACTGAAAGTAATGGGAGCGCCAGAGAGAAGATCATTGCGGGGTCTGGACAATATTGCAGCTGAGGGTGCAGCATCATTTGATACTCGACAAATCATTATTGACGATCTTGGGCAGGCCGGTGGTGAAAATCCCGTATTGAATAACCTACGTAAAAGAATACGCGAAGGGAAAGAGTACTTGAAATCGAAATATAAAATGCACTGCAAGTCAGAAGAAAATGAGCGAACAGATCATTGTCGAAAGTTTGGGTTGAGCAAACCTGGCGACAAGGATTTTCAGTGCAGCTGCAGTCATAATCAGCATAACATCATGTGCAATAACTGCGAGGATCTAAAAGAGTTATTTGAAGATTTGGAAGTAATCATTAACGAGATGTCAACAAGATTCTATAATCCTGACCACAAGGACCACTTGTTGCACGATCTTGAAGAAGCAAAAGAGAAATTTTTGAAAGGAAGGCGCATACTTTATGTTCCATAAACCAGGAAGCAGCGAAGGTGAAAATCATAGAATCACTAGAAAAAAAATCCACTCTGGTAGTGATGGACAGGGCAATGAAATTTCTCCAAACAAGATACCGGGAAAAAGCAATCTGATTGCTTTGGCAAGAGAGGCCTTAGTTGGCATATCAGCAGTGTAATTTGTAAAAGAAATGACGAGAAAATACAGGTTTTTTCGTATGCTCAACTTTTTGACACCTGTACCCAAGACTGGTACGCGGTAACGTCCGCATTTACAATGAAGGCCGAGACATATTTTCAGAGAGTGATATGTGGAAAGCACTGACGGAAAGAAGAGTAAAAGGAACTACCGCTTCCGTTAACACAATCAGCGAGGGAAACAAAAGTCTTGAAATAAAAGACATCCCAAACATTAGTGCATAGCATAATTTTAGTTACGAAAAGGATGGAATGAGAGTGTGGAAAGCGCATGGCATTGGCCCTGGGAAGTTGATTATGTATCAAGACATATACGTGACCCACCAGCCTTCTACAGGGATATGTACGACCAACGGAGAACACTTTTCCAAAATCGATGAAGCCCGTGAAGTTAAAAGAGACACCCATCTGGATGACGAGGAAGAAGCCGATCCGCACCAATTATTATTTCATTGTCTTGAGGTCGGGTGCACACTTTCATTCAAATCGTATAATGAATATGACGTTTATATGGTTGTCGGGGACCACAACATTACCTCTCGCGGGAAAGAAAGTGTTTATAACAAGATTAAACGTGATTGGGAGAAAATGTTCGCGACACTCTCCTTGAACGCAAAAGGCAACCCAATATTGCAAAGGGAGGACGATGATTCATCAGCATCTTTAGTGAAACAAAAAACTCTTTGATCTAAACCAAATATGCTAAGTAGAGGATGGGCGCTAAAACAATCAAAGGGCTCCAAACGGTTCCCACCAAATGTTAAGCATTACCTTGAAGCAAGGTATTTGGCAGGAGAAAAAACAGGTCGAAAGGCAGATCCTATGTAAGTGGTTGCTGACATGCGCATAGCAAGAAATAAGAACGGTGACCGATTGTTTGCAAGACATGAGTGGTTGAGTGCACTACAAATTAAAGGATCTTTTTCGAGAATCACTGCGAAGAGAAGGAAACAGAATGATGCTAAAAGCGATGATTTATCCGACGTTGACGTTGAGTGTCAGGAACACGAAACTGTACATGCTGTCGAAGTAGAAGAGATCCTTGAAAAACTTGCTGTTAATCATCCGATTATGTATGATACTTACGACCTCTGTGACTATTATCAAAAGTGTAAAAGGTCCTCTTTTGGGGTGAAGATGTTAAAGGAAATATGCAAACATTTCGACCTTTCATTAAAGTCAAACGACCGAAAACAAAATGTGATTTCCAAAATCGAGCTTATGATCCTAGAATGCATATGTCATGCGATTAAAAGATAAGCGCACAATAGTGAAATAAGACCACCTAAACGTCCAACTTCTGGGACTAACTGTAAGTAAAGGTAAAAGCAGTGGGTGAAAGGCAGACAAAGTACTTACTGTATTTATTGTCCTAGAAAAACGTCTGAGTATTTAATAATCCAGTAACCCCTCGCAGTAAGTGTTCAGTCAACGAGAATGCCTTCGCAAAAGCATCGTGCGCGCAAAAATTTGTTTAAAGTGATGTAGGATTGCGCTCGTTTTACCGCATTCTCTTGACCACGGCACTCCATTTCTGACGGTAAGCATAGCAGGACGATCGGGGTGAACTTCAGTTGCAACAAATTACGGTTGCATAAATATAGCTATACAAAAGCTCTAAGCACTCCACAACACCGGAAAATTTGTACGAATGGTACCCACCTCACTAGGGCATGTAAACCGTATGCTCGGCAGACTTCCACAGCCACTGCCCGCATAAAGTTAATAAAACGCTATGAAAAGTAAATGGTTGGATCTCCCCAGTTATTGATTAAAACGACTTCACAAAGTAAAATATATATTCAAATTAGGTTGTATTTATAGATTTTCAAAATTGTTGTGATAAGAAGGTAAAAAAATTATCGAAAAGTTGATTATGTCTGGTCAGCGGCGACAGTTTCAAAACAAACAACAATTGAAGAATTTGACAAAACATCATAATGCTGAATCAAACAGTCCTTGTTCATGGAGTTCGAGTGAGTGCCAGCTTGCTACAGTTGGTTCTAAATTTCTTGAATGCGAAGGAGCAAGCTGTGTTTTTTAAACAAACGTACAAATGCAACAGCGCAACAGAAGGAATGAGCAGCCCAAAGAAGCGGATTCACTTGGAATAGTTGTATGTCGTAGGTCAACATTATGCTCTACAATTGAACATATCTATTCAAAAAGACCAATGGCGAATGTAATCAGTCGTCGGTGACTTTATCATGACAGTTGCACTATCATTTGTGAACCAGTATCGCAATCGTGCCAAGGTTGTGGCAATATTAAGATGGCATTGCATTGACCTTGAACTCTTGTAAACACGGCACACAGTCGAAAACTTCATATGTTTGACCGAATGTGACAGGAAAGTGGGACTTCAACCGCATGATTTTATGTTTTGTACTTTTCAACAAAGTCTTATTGGTTACCTGTGTGTTTGTATGGAATGCGGATCTTTCCTCACTTTATCGCAAGAATCCCTTAAATTTATCCAAAAATCGATCATCTGTAATGGCCGCTCGGAGACGTATTTTATAAGGTAGGTTATAAAAAATTCAAATGCAGTAGGTTGTATAGAATTTTCAGTAATATGCACATAAAACATTGTTCTTTCCCTGCGACGTGTTTTCTTTTACAATTGTGGCACCGTTTTTCAGTACTAGGACGTAAAAGATGCTGCATTTTCAGTCTTTCAAGATGGCAACAAGAAGATACAACATTGTAAATGCAGATTTCGAAGGTCCAGTCTGAATTAATATACATTACTACTCTTAGTCTTCAAATCGAAGGAAATTTAGTCGATTTAAAATTTTATCTCAGATTGACTGGTCAGTTCTTACAGACAGAGCCTCTTAAACTTCTTACAAACGGGGTTTCCACCTTCGTGCTGGTCACGTCATTTTTGCACAGATATTTCAAAGTATATTAGAGTTAAAGATGTCTCGACAACTTGAGAAAACCTTGACAAACAAGCGTTTCTCTAGTGGAAAGATGAATGACCTCATTTCAACCGCAAAAATACCCAAAATCACTCAGCTAGGTCTTGTATTTTCACTAGGAGTTTTACCAATTAATATAATGTCATTCATCTCTTATCACAGTACAGAAACACCACTAACGTCAAACGTTTTACGCTACTTTAGCTAATAAGCTTTTAACGTAGCTTACAAAACTACCGTTCATGACCCAACGTTTCGACACTCCTGTCTAGTGTCTTCATCAGGGGTGATTGATCTGAACATGAGGTCCCTATTTATGTCCTTATAGAACCATCGATGACATTATCTATTGAGATGCAAATAGGCATCCGGTAACAAACCACCGTCATCGCGATTTAATGGGGCGAGGGCGCTATTGATAAGCCATACCTCCAGACAACGTCTTTGATGGTAATGTGGATTGGTGGTATCAATTTGGAATTTTCTCACGCAGTAGTGTGGTTTGTTAGACACGCGTGCTCCGATAAAGTAGAACTTTCTTTTTTTGAGAAGAAAATTGTCTTTTGGTGCTCTTTTAAACGCGTTCCAAACTGACGTTTAGTCTGGCCAATTTACTCCTGGTCATAGTCGTTACACGAAATGTAACAAATCACGCCTTTTCTCTGATCCTTCGCAACACGATCCTTAAGCTTTGCAAATACATGTTCCAACGTCATGAATGGCTTTTGGGCAACTTTTACTTTGAAACTACCTACGATTCTTAGAACAGGTCCCGTAATTTCTTGAATACACGGAACAACTGACATTACCATCAAAGACCTTGTCTGGAGGCGTGGCCAATCAATAGCACACCCGGTTCTTTGAATGGCGATAGTGCTGGTTTATTACAGGCTGCCTATTTGTATCTCATTAATAGATAACGTCATTGATGGTTCTCTAAGGATATAAATAGGGACCTCATATTCAGATCAGAATTGGTCTGTTTAATGTCGGAACTCAGAAGTTGTCCTCCAAATTGACTGTTTAAGGTGGTCTTACTTACAATATAAAATATCAGTAATCCGGCCATTTTGACGAATTGAGAAAAACAGCTTCAAAGTTTAAGTACCGAGTTCACTTACACCAATCAAGCACTTTTAAATTCGAGTTCAGCGAATTGGGTAAAACATTACAAATATGGAAATGCGATGTATGTTCCTCGTAGGGCATTTCCCGGAGGGTATGAAGTTCTTATTTTGCGAGAGACGTTGTGATGGCGCCGAGACGTAGGTTTACGTCGAGGCGTGACTCCGTTGAAATAAAGTTCCACCTAAGCGTTGTGGCTGACTTAAGGGACATCATGTAAAGTCGGAGTGATAGTCGATTTGCCCATAACTTTTCAAAGAAGCGAGAAGTCTAAACAACGTAATAGTTAGGCGTTGTTGTTATTCGGGTGGAAGTCACATCAAGGAACTGACGGAGGCCCGAAGTTTACCTAGCTAGGCAAAAATATCTTTCAAAAAATTTAGACTAGCATGTAGTTGAGTATGTTGGAAAGTCTCTCACCAAGGATATGTTTTGGCTTTTGGTTTTGACCCTGAATTAGAGAGAGTATAAGTTGCCTAGTTTTTCTAAATTGGGGTAGTTCCATGTCAAATGTTTATAAAGTGCAACCACAATCATATTCGAAGGTAGTTTTCAAGGTGGTTCGGTGCTCAGTGTTTTTGTATTATGTTGAGTTAAGCACAAAAGCTGTGGACCATAAACCTGCATAGCACTTTACGGCAATTGGACAAAATCTCACCACCATCACAACTAGATCGAACAACAAACGCTCAAATCTCTGCAAACCCAGTTTTGTTAACAGTTTGATTGATGTCAAAACGATATGATTCTCCCCCCGGTTCTATAGCCCTGTTCTTGTTTCTTGTTGATTTCCAATTTTAAACTTGTATTGACGTAAACAAATGTCGTTTCTTCATATACCTCATCTTCTGTACAAATATAGCCCACATATCGTGTACGGATAGGGAGACGTGTACGCCTGATAGGGAGAATGACTCTGTTTCGAAATTAAAAACGGACAAAAACTTTGCTTCGTAAAACATTCAAAAACTTCAACAGTTCAAGCTGTCATAAGGTTGATGTTAATACAGGAATGAGGTAACAAGAAAATTCGGAGCAGTTCCAGCTCATAAAACTGATTTTGCCACCCCAAAAAGCCCGATGACAAACTTTACCTCAACTTTCACTGAAATATCAAAGTTAATCATAAAACTTACAAATTGGTAACAACGGTATTTCAACATTTTTCAACGGATCGGCTAGACTTTTTACGTATTTATTTAATATTAACTACTCCATGGCTGGAACCAAAACGAAAGCATGGGGTACAATTTTCGCAACATAAACTGCAAACTATAGCTTCCTGGAGGTCCATACTATCCCAGAAAGGCTAATTTCACATCGGCTAATCCTTTAAATTTAATGACTTTCAGTGTAAATCTGACAGATTTGGCACGGCAAAATGAAAGAAGAACAAATAATAAATCCATTTCACTGAAATTTCAAAAACCGAATATAAGTCCCCAATACCCCCAATTCCCGCCAGACCGCCTACAATTGTGCTTTCAGTTTGTTGTTCTAAACATCTCACCAACAAGTTTAAACTTTCCCACCAATAATCAAAATAAACAACTCATAGTTCCAGACGACATGTGTTCATAGTATATACTTCATATCATCCTGGATCTTTATTTTTCTTTATTTTCCCATTTTGAAAATATTTTCCAATTTTTTTTCCAAATTTTACATGAAATGAATAGAAATTTTCCTCTTTCTTAAAAATAAGTTATTAGATGGGCACTCGTACAGTAATATTTAAAGGCCGAGAAAGAGAACTTGACCGGGTTTTCAAGTACTCGGAGTTTGTTCCAGTCCGAGGCGAAGCCGAGGACTGGAACAAATCCTCGTACTTGAAAACCCGGTCAAGTCCGATTACGAGGCCTTTGAATGACTTCTCAAAATCATATTTCAAAAGTCCTTGGACTTGAAATATTATTTCTAGTCCAAGGACTGGAAAAAAACAGTTCAAGTCCTCTGCCCAGTACTTCCCTGGTATTTGAAGCTCGCTCACGTGGTACAATTCTGTGCGTCTGATTGAACAATTTCCTCATGACTTATTAATGAGTTTGAGAATTTACGGTTCAATTTCACCTGTGTTTTCAAAGTTTACAAATTACCCTCGTTGCTTAGCTACTCAGACAGTTTAGTGAAACTTTGAAAACATGTGTGAAATTGAACCTTAACTTTACGCAGCCACATGCAATTAACAATACAAGTTTCTTCAATATTCCCCTGAGGTCTAATTTTCTTAAAGCAACTACAACTTAACTACATGAAAAAAATATTAGTTTACCTATGGCAAGGCGGAACGACGTCGGTAGTGCACAATGATCCCCGAGTGGATACGACGTTGAAACTTTCTGAGCAGTCACAATTAACCAAAAGGTGCATATCCTGCCTCCTGTTTTCTGCAACTACCAAAAGACCTGCCATTTCATGACTCACGTAATAAATAGTAATTCCGGGAATGCCCTAAAGAAATAAATACTACATTAAAACATAAGATGCCGTAAACATCTTACGTACATTTCACCATTTTAACAAGACTGATTCAATCTGAATCCGAAGCCAGTTCGAGATTCCCGAATCAAGAGGTGTGAATGTTCAGCAACTGTCCTAAAGTTTCGCAGGATACCTTGAATGAACACTGACGTATTAGCTCGCCAACCCTATTTCTCTTTTGTCCTTAATCCACAATTGCCGAGGGAAAAATACATGTTTAGAATAATTGTAGGCGATACTGGATAGAGTTAAACGCCGAGCCTGCCATTATATGCTCTGTAGAACGTATTTTATTTCTAAAGGTGCATTCATATCAGCGGACGCGGACTGGACTTGGACTAAATTTCGACTGGATTTGGTCGGAAATTAGTGAACCAGTAGTGTGGTTTGGATGGACTTCATGAAAAAGTGCTATGTCGAGGGTGAGAAAGAAAGATATAGAGTTTATTTAAACCATATTCCATGTTTGTGGAACTTGATGGTCCAGGTTAGTGTAGTCTTGAGAAAGACTGTTGGTGGAAGTGACTGACGTTTCGACAGCCTTAACGGCGGTCCTCTTCATAGTCAAAAAAAGGCTACCTCTGAGGATGACCGCGGCTAAGGTCGTCAAAACGTCAGTCACGTCCAGCAACAGTCTCTCGAGACTACACTAACCTGAACGATCAACTTCCACATACATGAAACAATTCTCCCAGGTTCGAACTATTTACTTTAAACCATATTAGTCCATTCAAGACCAAATCCATTTCGTGTGCGTTCACACCAGTGAAATCTTAGTCCAAATCCAGTCCGAGTCTACTGATGTGAACGCATCTTAAGAATTGGTGTTGATTGTGGCAATTCCACTTTGTCGGTCACAAGTTGCTAACAACCCAAGATTTTTAAGGAGTGTGTCCTTGCTCGATGCTCACTTTCCAACCGTAACTCGGTAATGTTTTTGTAAGCTCTCGAAATTGCTTAATATAATCTTGGATAGACAGAAGAATAATGACAAGAAAAAATTATGCGAATACACGAAGCCGTTTTTAAAACAGATCCACATGTCTTGAAGTGCGGATCTGGAGCCAATCTAAAGCTATAGATGTCTCCCCATTAGCATGAATGCGAGGTTTTTGGTAACTACACTTCTCCTGGCAGTGCTCTCGCCACATTTATGTAGAAAAGAAGATGACCTATAACTTCAGAACTATGAATAGCTGAAATACATCATGAACGTAGGTTGCTAGAAATTACCTAAGCTTTCATTTGATACATATTTTGTTTCCGTGTTTCGTGTAACTTTTTAAAATGAAAAAAATGTTGGAGCTGTTGCCCTCGAAAATGACAATAAATGTAAAATTGGCTTTCCCACAAGTGTTGTAGATACGAGTGTTGTAGAATTTTCGATTTTCTTTTCAAATACTTAACGCGCCACGTTAAGCACTATATATCATAATCAAACCACTGGAAACAGTACTTTGAGGAATAAATTTCAAATTTTTAACTAGATGGGAAATATAAAAATAATAAGAAAACATCTGCCATTTTGGTCTTGGTGAATTATATACCAAGACCAAAATGGCAGATGCTTTCTTATTTTTTAATATACTTTTCATCTAGCTAAAAATTTGAAATTTATACTCCGAATAACGGTTTCCAATAGTTTGATATATGGTTTAACGTGGTACGTTAATATTTAAAAAGAAAAATTGGAAATTCTACAACCATCGTGTCTTGTGAGAAGCCAATTTCATATTTATTATCATTTTCGAATGGAATGCCTCGAACATTGCGTACATTTTAAAAAGTTACACGTAACACAGAAACTTAAACTATACATGAGATAAAAGCTTCGATAATTTCGAACAACATAAGTTCGTGATGTATTTCAGCATTTCATAGTTTTGAAGTTATAGGTCCTCTTCTTTCCTAAACAAATGTGGCGGAAGCGCTGCCTGGTACAACGTACTTACCACAACCTCGCTTTTACGTTGACTATTTTTTATCTTGGGAAACGTCTATTCCTACCGATTCCTACTACTAAAACTAACGCTATCTCTACCGCTTACCGCTAATCCCAACGCGGACAACCGCCAAAAGTTAATCCACTTTATCATTACTTTCATTAATGGTTCCTTAAAACAAGCCTATATTAAGTTAGCCCAGCTAATATAAATGTCTCTAAACAAAAGAGTTGCGTTTTTAGAGGTGGATATCTTATTTCATTAATGAACTCATTGTACGTGACTGTTTCACTTGTAAGATACAAGCGTCGTCCGTAAATTGACTATTGAAAGCTTTAAAAAAAGTCTTAAAGAGCCGTATTTCTTTAAAATATCAGTAGTCTATAGTTTCTTACTGTGTGCGTTTTCCCGTTTGCTACGGTCATCCATATAATAGCATCAGCTAGCAAGAATTCTGCCATAGGTAGCTGTTCAATCATTACTGCTCTTGAGCTGTGTATCGCCAACACGTAACTAGGATGTTGACATTCTGAGATGCTTTTTATTCGTGTTTCTTCCGGACTTTGCCAGTGGTTGAACGCTGTCACAACTATTTAAATGTTACATAGGAAAAATAAATATTAGGATAAATTATAATCAAACGGATCTAAACTACGCGAAATTTTTACCACTTCACATCACAAAACACCTCAACACATCTCTACGCACTGCATCATACCACAATGGATTGCAAGCTATCTTCCACTTCCAACCTTGTTAAACCCATTCAATTCCTAATCAACCAAGTGTTACCCCACCCTACTCTATCATTCTCTAATTCATTCAACTCAGTGCAACTGAACCCGACCCAACCTACGTCGCCAAACCACTCTTCTACATAAAACTGGGCTGCCAGAAACCCTAAAAATGTCTGCATATCATTATTATTAACTAAGCGTTTTTATCAATGGTAGTAATCACTGATCGATATCTTGTTTTCTTCAAAGACCGTTCAAATATAGTATAAGTAGTACCATTCTCCAGAATAGACCGTTTTACGGGCCGAAGAAAAGTCAAGAAAATCCCCGGAAAACGTACTGTAACAATAAAGGAAGAAACAAACTCCGAACAACAGTGTCATCTTGATAACTCAAGATATGAGCTAAAATCAAGAGAGTTACAACGAAATTGTGATATTTCGTCTTTATTT
>JBAHVQ010000223.1:370944-384160 GCA_036872915.1 Nanipora kamurai
ATATATGCTATTTACAGTCACCTTTGATGCCTCACAAATGTGGGACATTAAAGCCATTTGCCAGAGATATCTCTCTCTATCTCTGTATCTCTCTATATCTCTCTCTCTCTCTCTCTCTCTCTCTCTCTCTCTCTCTCTTTCTCTCTCTCTCTCTTTCTCTCTTTCTCTCTCTCTCTATATATAGAGCGCTCTGGCGCTGAAAGTATATTGCTGAATATAATATGTTAAAAAGTTTGCACAGGTACAAGTTAAAAATATTAGATAAAAGAATTTTTAACTATATCAACTGTGATTAAGTTTTTAAACTTTACTGGTAATTAAGATTTTTGACTTGTACCTGTGCAAACTTTTTATATACATATATACCTATATATACAGTGCTGTGCAAAAGTTATAGGCATGCTATAAAAAATCGCGATTTGACTCTTGATCTGACAAATCATGATTTGACAAAAGTTTTGTTGGAAAATGCACATGTAAATAACTCCCACATTTCAACCTTATCGCGATAGTGGTATATAGAGAGGTTACTTCTAGTGTTAACCATCGAAAAGATGGGAAGAATCTCAACAGCAAGTAGACACAGAGTGGTCATACTACATTAGCAAGGCGAGTCATAGGCCGACATTTCTCGCCAAACTGGTGTTTCGAACACATACTCAGCAAAGAAACCCAGACTCAATCCAATCCACCCGACTCTCTACGTTGCAACTGCTGCCAAAAAGAATCCTGCTCGCTAGCCGGAAAGTGCATAACAGACGGAGTTGTATACCAGGCAACGGTAAAGAGGGTAGACGATAACAAAGTTGAGACCTACATCGGTATCACTGAAGGCACCTTCAAGTCCCGATATAACAATCACACGAGCTCCTTTAGAAACCCGACTTAGAGAAATAGCACGGCCCTAAGCAAATACATTTGGAGCTTAAAGGACAATAACATTAAATTTTCGTTGAAGTGGATAATAATCAGACGGTGTAAGGCGTATTCTAGCAGCACAAAAAAATGTAATTTGTGTTTGCATGAAAAATTCCTAATCATCTACCATTCTGAACTAAGTTCATTAAATTCTAGAAACGAACTAATCACAACTTGTAGACATAGGAAAAAACACTTGCTCTGTGATATTTGTTAATTTATTCTGCATTTTTATTGCATGACGTCACCTCTGTGGACATTATCAAGTTTCCTAGGCGCTAACATCATACGGGATCACTACCTGACGATTGTGGCAGGCTCAGCTTGCCATACGAAACAAATTTCTAGTATATATTTATGAAGTAACCCAAGCTTACCTTGTCTTGCTAATATATATAATACAACACGAGTAAAACTTTAAAAATCTTTACTTCGACGTTTCGGGGCACTGCCCCTTTGTCAAGAATCGCAAATACAAGATAGAAGGAGCTCCTTATATACATAACACTAACTATTTATTAAAATTACTTTTAATATAATAATATATATAATTTAATATAATATATATATATACACTAAGATTTACTTCTGACGAGCATATACGAAACATACCGGGTAAGTGGAGAAAAAATCCAACTTGACCACGGCTGGGAATCGAAACGTCTAGAACGTCGCTCTACCAACTGAGATTCAAGGCCAACAGGAAACGATGGTGAATGAATGTTAGTTGGTATTTCGGAGTGTATTTGGTAGCAGAATCTGGGAAGGTGTCGAAATAATTATTTGTCCATACAAGTTGTAATTACGTGCCACTGTTGGAGCACGTGTCACATGTAGAGAGAGACCATTATATTTAGAAAGAATCAACATCCATTAAGGAGGTCGTTGTCCCTTCTTGATACGGCTGTGAATATTTTCACCAACACGTCAACATATCGGCAAACATGTCCCCAAACAAGTAGTTTAGGGCTCGAACAAACGATATAATTGGTCCTTGAAGCAGGAACTTCAAGGACTGGGAATGACAGATCTAAAGATGGTAGAGGGCCTGTATGTACAATTTTCTTCCAAATTTATAAGGTTTAAACGGTTTGCTCTTCACCTTGATATTTATGAAATATTGGATCTGTTACAATGTAATTCTTCAAAACTGTAGATTTAACGGAATAGTTGCCATCAAAGGATTGAATTTTGCTCTGTAGTTCTGTAAAATCGAATAGACGTACTTGGGAGGAGTGCATTAGCAGGGGAAATCAGGAGCACAAAAACAAGGAAATGAAGGAAAACTAGCTCTCTAAGTTAAGTATATGGCCACAGACATAAATTAGGAGTGTAGCAACTGAGTTTTTGAAGGTGTCCAATGAAGTTTTGCCGAAATAATTTGGTTGAATGCCACCTCTCCTGCCTAACAGACCAAAAAGACTGGAAGTCATTAGTGCATTGAATCGTCACAGATCGATTGCAAAGAACAGTGTGTAAGACCCAAATCACTGTTGTGATAAGATTCACCCCTTGCCTCTTCCATGCAGACTCAAGGAAGACTATTTGTGACCACAGCCTCTCGAAACTGAATTATACGTGTAGTTCATTGGTAATGTTTTTGCAAAGAAAAGCTTGTTCAGTGCCCGCTAATAGCAACAGAAGCAGCTTTAACCTCGAAATAACGAGAAATGTTCATTATGAAATGGTTGATTCGATAAACTTTGCTAAGTCTTGGGCGCTTGACGACTGAACACCTTTGAAGAGTTTTTTTTTTACCCAAGCCCATTCAGTGTAAGTGAAGACGAATATTTAGATTTTGTATCTCTCAAAGTATAAAATACTCCACCACTAATCACAAAGGACAGAATGTGGGACACTGAAGACAGAAACTACGTCCTCTCATAGTGGGGACTAACATTTATTTCACAGATCGTAAGCATTGCATTTAAATATTTTCATCTAGTTTTATTTTGGGCTTCACTTGCTCATTTCATTAAGCATCTGATATTCCATAAATGCCCTTCACAAAAATCAAATGGTTTTTCTCAACAGAGAGGAGGTATAATTCTGTTGGTGGAGGTATAATTCTGTTGAATCCATGTTATAATAGTTGGTAAATTTATTTACTCCTTCTTATAGCATTTCTCTTAAACTCTGACCTCCCATTTTTGTGGATCTACAAATTTTATTCTATAAATATGAATTTCCGTGTTGATCAAAGTCAGTCGCTATAGTTTGAGCAGACCAACTGTTGCTTCGACAAGATCCAGCCGAAAATTAGGTGAACTGCCCGAAACATTCGCGGTGATTATTCACGAAAAATCCCGATGGAAGAAACAACAAAATCAGTTGATTTCAGTCGAACCACTACCGGCGACCACACAACTGCGTCGATTTTTGATTCTTTTCTAGGGGTCTGTATTTTCAAGAGTGTCATCGGGGGGTCACGAATTTTTGTAAGGCTCCTTTTAAGAACAAAGGCCCCATGCAAATTATATTTGAAGAGAACATTATATTCCCTTTACCAAAGCTCTGGCGGTATCTTGCTGGTTTTGAAAATCCTGTCATATACGATAGGCTATATGGCTCACTATTACTACGTATCTATAATCTTTCCTAGTCAAAGTTTGAATGGTTGATTTCCATATCATTGCAGAAGAAGAGTTAATCATTCCTGATCCAACCAAAGGCAAGAAGGCTATTGCAGCAGTTCTGAGAATGAAAAGCAAGAAAAAGTAAGTTGACCGAAGCAATAACGTGGAAAATCAAAATACAAAATATACCAGACAAAAGCTTGGACCTCTTTCAAGTTAAAGTATTACGTTTCTTAAATGGTTTATTTCATTCTTTTTGGTAGAGGGGTGGGATTATTTCTTGGAAAAACTAGTATGTAAACATTTCATTACTTTGTTTTCTTTTAGGTGGTCGTTTAAGACTCGGGAGATGGGCTTCCAAGATCTGGATGCAGATATGAAGTCTAAATTGATTTCGCTACCTACTAACTTTAATCATGTTTCTCATATGGGACCTGGTGAAGGAATTCCTGTTCTAAAAGACATGCCCTTGGTTAGTTTGCATTGTATTTCTATTTGTTAATTTAAAGAGATCCAGTTATGTTGATTTTTTGTCATGCCATTACGTGATCTCACATATTGAGCTGGCTTTCGCGTTCATTTATCTCTGTACCAAAAATTCTTAAAGATATCTTAAAAAAAAATTATTTAAACTGATTGTTCGTTGAAAGCGTAAATTGAGCAGGCTGTTTGTTTGAAGTTCCCGTGTTAACGATAAAGGCAGAATTATAACTCAGTGGATATTGCCGAATAATATTGGATATGTGTGAACATTTACATTCGTGTGGTACAATTTTTTTGTCTGCTCCGAAGGAGGAGATATTGTCATCAAGTGAGTTTCTATATTTGGTATCACCACTGACGGTACGTTACGTCACGACAGGTACTATATGCTGGTTTTGTAGTACCTTACATGAAGAATCCTGCTGTAAATTTTTCATATTTAAATTTTCAATATGGTGTCGTATGGGAGTGGAAATTGCCGTCAGAAACAAATTCTAACAGGAAATGTCCAAAGGATAATGTTCGAATGTGCTGAGACATGATATGAATCTGTTAAAATAGTCTGTATGTCAAAAGCATTTCATCTTGGTGTCTAGTTGGAAAGTATATAGTGGGGAGTTTAATACAAATGCAGCTAAGAAGATAGGTTAGTACTCAGGTCGCCGTACTTTAACATAAATTTAAGTATGTATGGTACGCTGTGGTAGTTGCGGCTCCAATAAGCGAGCCAAGTCTTCGTGGACCGTTGCATCTAACCGTCATAACGGTCGTGAATCGAGGATGTAGTATTGAGACGTATTCTTTTTTTTGTCGCGTACTATTAGCGCGTTACTTTTAACGATACATACCTGTTTTGCACCTGAGTTTTTTCTTCAAGCACATTTCTCTCTCGTATATGACTCCAGGTTGAAAATTCAGACATGGTGACCGTGCTTCTTTAACTTGAATAATTTATTACTGGTAGTCGTTGGGCTGATATGCAGATATACAAGACTTCACTGATTTGAATTTTCCCGAACACTTTCGATTTGAAAACAATGCTTGTTACTTCACTGTTAGACAAAGTTACCTCATAAAATTTGATTATTTCGTCTTCCAATCGCAACTGTTAGTATGTTTAAACCTGGTACGACAAGTGCGATGGGTGTATGAAAGTGCACGAGAGAGTTCCTTGAGAATAATTTTGCCTGCCTATGCCTTCTTCATTATAACTCTTCAGTTAATGTTTTGGACCCTTAGGCCTGTTTCAAACGTCGCGCTACTGCTGTGTCGATCTAAATTCAGGAATTAAATTCGACTTTATTGCGGTTAGTAGCGCGATGTTTGAAACCATTCGGTCCGGCTGCTTAAATTTAGTTCGGCACAGCAATTAAGTTAATACGGCAGTGTCTGTCAAGTTACACGGTAACAGCTCGATGTGATTTCAAACGTAGTGCCAAGGTCGTCTCGAACTCAGTTTATAAATTATGGTAATGTATGTTTTTACTAATCGGATTCTACTCACCAAAAGTTCGCTTTTATATTATTTTGAATTTGGCGCGACTACACTAAATTCGACGTTTGAAACCACTGTCGCGCTATCGTCGCGCTGTTACCAGGCCGAATTTAACTTAGTTCGACACGGTAATAGTGCAACGTTTGAAACAGGCCTCAGCTTCGATTTACTTTTATACAGAATACTCCGCGATTTGTGATCTGATGGGTCCAACTACATACTGTAACTGATCAGTCCAAATACATGGAACAACGGAATTCTCATTGGGAATCTTGATCTTGGCAAAGAGGGCTAGCCCTATTAACAGGGCTGACTCGCTTCCATATAAATACCACCTTATAAAGACATAGGTGGAGGTAGATGTTTCATTTTAGGGAGGGCTACTTGTTAAAAGAAGGGCATTCATTTCGACGACTTTCTGGCAAAATTTCAGAGTTAAGTAATGAAATGTATAAAGAAGCATTTTTGTACTTCGGTATTACAGAATTTCATAAAGAATAGAAATTTCTTATGCATCTAATTTGTTAGGCAAGGTAACCAATACATATTTAGCCGCATGCCTACCTGAACGTTTTGGGCTTATGCTTATCGTTAAAAATGTTGGAGAGGCCAGAGCCTCCCTCGGTCCCCAGTTCTGCCGCTCTCCTTCTAAGGTATACCCCCGATCAAGGAATTCCATCTTTAACAATTCTTCCCTGATAGAGGTAAACAAACCAAGAAATTAGTTTTGAAATCCCAGGTGTTGTCATGTTTGGTTTTGGATTAACTAATGAAACATTTAGGGTGTGTCCTTCCTAATATTTGTATGTCCTTGATATTGAAGGACACAGGTAAGCTGTCAGTGTAATAGAAGCAGGAGCAGACACATGTACGCGTCTCGCGGACCCATTTTTAACTTGATACAGTTCGTTGATGACACTTTTTTCTTTAGTAACTGTGGATTAATTTAGAGTGGCAGCTGAAAATAACACGGACCTTCCTCGTACTTCACTCATTAAGGTCCGATGATATTGATAAAACAGTTCAAATACTTTTCTCAAACTTTGTTTACTCGGTTTGTTGCGCAGCAATGAACCGTGAAATTGTCCGCGACAAAAACCATGTTTCTGACTCAATTTTTTCCGCAGATTCAAAAAAAAACATATTTCCAGTCGAAATTCGAACATGAAGTAGTGAATTGTAGAAATGTGTAAAGTAGTCCTTAATTTGAATCGACAATGACTAAGCAATGAATCGACACAAAGCCATACATGATTTTTCAGTCTGTTAAAATGCTGTCCCAAATGTGTTCTGGACATTTTGTGTGATTGATGAATTTTTTTCATATCAGTAAGGTATCTTCCCAGCTCAGTCTGAAGGGCTAGACAGTCTTTCAATAAAACCTAAGAGACTCATTTGAACTTTTTAAAGAAAGTATAATTTTATTTCGTTATTACATTTTATTTCCCTGCATATTTTTCTTTCATTGCCCAAGCTGACACGAGTTTTGATTTTTGTGGAGTACTCCGCGCGCTGATTACTCATTAACTGATTGTGACGTATTGCGCTGCTTGGCAGCCGATCACTGCTCCACATTTCACGTACAGACCGGATAAACCCACATGATATTTGATTATATAACCCCTTCTTGCTATACCTCATCCATATTATAATTAATTATACAACCTATTGTAGCAAGATGTTCTCGTAATATTTTTGTTTATATTTTGTATGGCTTTGCTTTACTTTGCTTGTTTGGTTTAGGTTTGGTATTGTTTTAAGAAAATGGGTACACCTTGACTATTTACTTGAAGTTCTATCGCAACAATATTGCCTAAATTGCTTGTCCTATATATGTTTACTGGATCATACTTAACGATGAACTGATAAACCGAGATTACAGTTCTTTTGTTCTTTGTTCTTTCGTTTCTCCTTTTGTTCTCGGTGTCCAACATATCTGACACTTCGTAAAAGGGTCAACAACTCAAAATGAAATTGTAAAATTTCTGATATATCAGAAACTGTAATTGAAGAAAATTTTATTTTGAGTCTTTAACTATAACCACGGTTCATAATGTTTCCGACGGTAAAACTAGAGAAATCTTTATGCCTAATCGCAGGGATTAAAGTAGTCCATAAGAAAGGAATTTTTTCCTCCACCATTTTGCTACGCATTAAAATGAGCGATATCCAACCAATGATATGAAAGTTATAGGTGCTACGTAGTTGGTAATGAACGACCTGTATAAAGCTGAAAGGGTTAGGGAACAGTTGGAACTTCTATTGTAAAATTTCGTCAGTTCCCTAACCCTTTTGGCAAATGAACGACATATTTGCCAAGCGTATATATCGATGGTTTAATTATTACAAGGACCGTGAATTTTGCTGAGATAGTCTTCGATACATGGTTGAGTCTTCATTCCTAAATACATTTAATCAGTCCACGTCCATATTTGCTTGTCTTATTTTTTCTCTAGAAACCTCAAAGATTCGATGAAGATGAGTTCATTGGTAATTAACTTGAATAATCATGGCCATTGGCTTCATTGTTGATTTTGTTTTGGATGTTACACCTGTCATGTAAATAACTAGATCTAAGGAAGATTAATTTCTACTCTTTAGATGGAAACATATCTCGTAGCTATACCACTGCTATCCCAGGTCCTCGCCCTAAACGTCCAACGAGTGCTGCTCCTCGACCAATGAGCGCTGCACCAGGAGTTATGTTAATGAATGGAAAATCATCTGATGGAGCTGGGTAAGTACTCTTTAATTCAACGTCAATATATGATTGAAGTGATAGAAAATCAGGTTGTTTTCCTTGACGAATTTCCCGATAAAAGCTAGCTACCTAGCTACCTTGGGTGTGAGAAAAAAACATGCACTGTGTTTAAATTTAAGACACTTGACGTACCAACGAAACCGCGATTATCTTGGAGTAAGCTACCAAAATTTTTAATGGACTTGATGGAGAGCTAGAGCCTCAACTCTCGGCAAGACGAACCCAAAAAAACTGTACTACACCGCGATGTTATATAAGAGTCCCAATAGCCGATGAGATCAGCCGTGGAAGTTTAACGAAAACTGCTCTCGGAGTAACGAAAAAATCATGCGAGTACTGCCCAGGCAACCGTCTTTGCCGTCAAAGTTGGAGATGTTCAATGCTGAACACAAATTTTAGTTCATGTGGGAGTTTGGTACATATCAGACGACCATCAACGAGCTTGACGAATGTTCGCTGGTAATCTAAAGTTGGAGGTGATGCCTGCGTATACTGTGAGTTACCGTTTTTGAGAATGTGAGTCAAATAATGTTAATTCCATTCCTCTTTGTCTCTTGCAGGGGAGAAGGAGGCAGTAGATCACCTTCGTCGACTTCCAGCGAAGAGACACGCACTAACCGACTATCTGCGGATATGGAGAAATATTTTCCCAAGGTAGATGAAAGCAACTAGGGTTTTCAACAGACACTTCGTGGTTGCAACGTCTCCGGACTTGCAGAAAGTTTCTTGTAACTAATAAAAAAACTTGATGCAACATTGGATCTGAGAGGATGTAATATGACACGACCAGAGAGCATCTGTGGAAAATGTGGCTGTTAAAGTATTAATGAAAGAAAAGATAAATTGTTGACGGAAATGGACTTTAAAATGATGTAGATATCAAATAGACATTGCTATAAAATGTTAAGTTGTTACCGGAATAATTTTTTAGTTCATTACTCATTGAATGTTGAGTGCATTGTGTAAGGTAAGGTGAAACATCTGAGAGCAAACTAACTTCTAAAGTGTACCGCAAAGGCGCGAAACACTGACAAAATTTGATTATAAAATTTACTGATCGTCATGATAGTTAAGTATGTTACACGAATTAAATATTTTTAACTGGTTATGCAAGAGGGTTTTATTTAAATGGTGCTGTGTGTGTAATATTTGCCGTCAATTTCAAATCTTCATATTTGAATTCTTCTTTCAAATCCTCATTTTGAAAGGAAACCGTCTGATATAAGTTTTTTAAGGTAAAAATATTAATATTGCTAGTGTATCTGCCACTGAAATCATTTGTAATATAATTAAATTTTACTGAAGGATATGCAATTTTCCCGATCGTGCATTGTAGCTGTATCCAAAACTGGTTAGAAATGTCAACTTTCTGGTTAAATACGACTTAAAATGTGGTTAAATAAACTTCGACCATTAGAAAGACTTTTTTTATTGCTGAAGTGCATGGAAATCGTCATTACACCGGTTATTAGGTTACTTTTAAGACTAAAATGTCAGTCAGAGAATGTAAAGCAACGCCACTCCACGTTCATCGCCCTGACCAAGTCAAGAAACGTGTATAAGACTAAAAGAGTTAGAACAATGTTAATGATACGCATGCTCAAGCTATTCTACTCAGAAAAACTTTCCAAGTCCTTAATTGGAATCCAACCCGTAACCTTCTGATCGCCGGTGAGATGCTCTAACCATTGAGCTACATGAACTCAGATGGTGAGCGAAGATTACATTCATGTGCTGGTTCGTAATGGTGATAGACAAATGCACTGCCAGTCTACAAGTCTCGACATGCCGTCTATTTATTTTAGTACTAATCAACGATGTTATTAAATGTGGTAGCTTGGTTGTTATAAGATGTTAATAATGCGCAAGCTCAAGCTATTTTACTGAGAAAAAACTTGTACGGGAATCGAACCCCTATACAACATCTTATAACAACCAGGCTACCACATTTAATGACATGGTTGATTACTTAGTCTGTCGAAACTTTAAGTTCGTAGATTAGACTTTTGGTCTTATACAAGTCGTTCAACGATGCCCACGTAGCACTCTACTTTATATCGAAGTAGATAAACTTTGTTTCCACGGATATTTGTGGTGTCGTTACTTAAGACACTGTTGGGATGGGAAAAAAATTATGGTATAACTGAACATTTTTAGTCAAATATTTTAAAACCAACTGCTTGTGCTTGCCATATATTGCCTGCAGCATATGTTTAGTGTGCAGGACATAAAATGTGGCAAAAAGGTTGTATATTAAGTGAACATAGGTTTGTAGAAACACCACAGTATTTAATTTAAATCACGCTGAGCTTTCGACATGTTGACTCAAGTCGTCTTCAAAGCAATTACCATCCTGGATGTTGGCTGTCGCGTCACATAAACGAAATCACGCACGACAACTGACGAAGCAGCATAAAAAGTTGAAAGGTTGGTAGACTGCCGAACTTATATGACAAAGAATTCTAACGTTTCGAGCTATGGCCTCTCAGAAGTCTACCAACCTTTCAACTTTTTGTGTACGCAGCATCACATTTTTATAAACTAGTGTGACATTCAGACTATGCTGACGAATTACTCTACTATGGTATCGGGAAAAAAAAGAGCATAAATCAAAGAACAACGAACGCACAGATTGAGAAATCTGCTGTTGCAAAACACGCTTGGGAGCATGACCATCAAATCAACTAGGAAGATTCAACGCTTGTAGCTTGTGATAGACATTACTTCTCAAGAAGGAGAGAATCCATCAAAATTGTTAAACACACAACTATCTTCCAAGAAGGTCAGCCACTGAACAGCACCTGGTCGTCGCTATTCCTTTGTTCATCACGATCGGGAACCGTACACGATGCCTTAATAGAATAACTCGTCAGCATAGCTGCATGTCACGTCAGTTGTCGCGCGTGGTTTCATTTATTTAACGCCGGCCAACCAGCCTGGTAATTGCTCTGAAGACGACTTGAGTCAGCAAGTCGAAAGCTCAGCATGATTAAATTAAATACCGTGTTGTTTCTACAAACCTATATTCACTTTACTACTGTCACGATGCAAACTTTCAAAGAATTTGTATGTTGCTTTTTTGGTTTGGACTTTTCCTGCGTCTCATCAAAACTTGCGTAACCTAAATGAATAATTTGTGCTAGGCCAGTGTACTTGTAAATGACAATCATTAACCTTCCTTGGGTAAGGAAAAGACAGCCTACATGGGTCTTTCGGAGATTTTGGTACCAGTTGAGTAAATTGTCAAGAGTTCATCAGGAAATGGTTGCGGTAATTTCCGTTTAACGTGAAGAAATTCGTACCGCTACCTATTGGACTATCTTGCAACAACTGCTGCATCACGTACGTAAACCAAAAAGCCAGATGAGTCATCTGAAACTTCCAAGAATAGGCACTAACGTACTTTCTCAATAGGCCTTATGTGTGATGATGTGCTTTTATTCTCACCCCAAGCTTCGCTTTGGTACTTGCTGACCTCTTGACCGCAAAGCGAGACTTACGGGGGTGAGAACCAAAATATGACGGAATTATGGATAAGGTCTATTGGACGTAGTAAAATGTCAAATTAGGTTGTCGTGCGCTCCTCTTCGGATGACACAACTAGAACCACCACAAAATATAGATGGTGTATTAAACTTTTGAAAGTCACAAAGACTGGTGGGATGTTTATTTTTTCATTTTGGCATGATATTTTCGTTGTGTGCACTGCCAGCTTCAAGTGTGTATGTTTAACAAAACCTAGGGTCGAAACCTGTCAGTTAAATTATCAATTAATTAATAATCAACCAAATGAGCCTTCGAGTTAAAATATTTTGGACGCATATTTCAAATTTCGAGGAGATCAGCACAGGCTCACCTCTTCTAGCCTCGCGAAAAGAGAACCTACTCACAGGCTATTGTGTAAGTGATATTATCCACTTCATTTTCATAAAGGAAAACAAAAGGAAATGCTTGTTGAATCAATATTGTAAATTTGGATTCAGGATCGTCCTAATTTACATGCATCTTTTCCTCCTACGTCTTGGCTCAAATGCTTCGTATACCTAAAATGGTTCGCAAACATACACCTTCGGATGCATCGTTGGACAATCTGAAAATTATTAGTATATTCTTGTGGCAAATCGAATAGGCTTTAATTTAATACATGGGTTACGTACTACGATGTAAAGCGGAGGCGCTATATCATTTAGACTGGACACACCCCTGAAGGTACACCGTAACCTTAAATCCCACCAGAACCTGCAATAACAGCATACATAACAAGTAATCTAAACACAAGGCCAATCTAAACAAATAAGAATGTAGTTAAAACTAATCTAATGCAATGATGTGTATTGGATCATTTTGGAACAACTGTTGGTTTGAAGCGAACGACATCTGGTACACAGGTTTTTCAAGTTCGAGGTCTATCTACATCAAAGGTTGAGTTAACTTTATATAATGGTGTTATAGTTTTGTCTTTAGAGTAGTAACGGATAATGAAGATTTATGTCAGAAGACAGACTACTCCATAAAAATACGAGTCTGTTAAAATAGGAGTTCCTAAAGGGATACTTTCTACCTAGATTAGGACGTGGAAAATCGGCTGAACTATAACAGGTTTAACGAAGGATGGAATGGTTGGTGTAATAATCAATATCCACCTCAAAAATAGGGATTTACATTTGTAGTAGAAAACCACATCTTTAATTTCAAACCATTGTTACTACTCGCCCTCGTAAATGCCCATACAGTTCGATCGCTTATACTGTATATATTACTTAAAGTTTCTAAAAAGTCTAGTAGTAAACCTTCCACGTGAAAATGAATTTTTATTAGCGACCTTAAGATTGGAGGACGGACGTCGCGAGGACGGTAACCGGAAGTAAAAATGCAACAATCGAGCATGCGCGGGAACTGTTGTGTTTTTTATTTATTTTATTTTATATAACTTTGCCTTGATTACAGTAGATTATTACTGAGTCAAAATACAAGGCTAGGAAA
>JBAHVQ010000223.1:392502-404114 GCA_036872915.1 Nanipora kamurai
TCAGAGAAACCTGAACTGGACTGACATGTTTGGTGTAGTATAAAAAGACTTCATAACAAATTCAATGTTTAAAACTACGATACACTGTATTGTTCTCTTTGTCAGGTATTGACAGACATGATTCGAGTTATCAAGAGTAAAATTATATAGAAAAGGACCTTAAGGGAAACAAAAATTGCTTCGAGTTAGTGGGAGGTTCGAGTTATCGAGGGTTCAAGTTACCGAGGGGAAAATTACTGCAAATATTTTTCAGAAATCAAGGGGAAATCAATTTTGGTTCGATTTAGCGTGAGGTTCGAGTTAGCAAGGTTTCAAATTACCAGGAGTTGACTGTATTTATTATGGTAATAATAAAAGAAGTTAGCAATTAATGGTTCAATTCACTGTTACAGTTTCAGGAAACCAGGTATGTTCACCTGGGGGTTTCTACCACTAGTTCTATATATAGTATATAGCCTGTGCACCCATTCTGATGCTTTAATTGCTATTTAGTTTTGCCCTACCCACAGTTGTTTTTCTTTTGTCATCCTGTTTGTCCCTCCCTTATTGTTTTTCTTCTTCTTTTTCCTTTGATACAGGAGCCAGTGATTCATATTAAGGTTTGTTAGTTGTTTCAGGGGTACAATGATTGCAGTGAGTACCAATGGAAAAAAAAAATTTAAAAATTGTGCTACACAATGGTAGTTTTACCATAACTTCACTGAATTAGATGGATGACTTGTTGATCACAGGATGGAGAAGGTACCATTGGTTGGAGGAAGACTGCTTGAGCCCTTGCTGGTGGCTTCATGACTAATCATGGATGGGATAGCTAGCTGTTAACTCCATCCCTGCTGATTGACATGGTAGCTAATTTAATTGTACAGTACTAAGTTGTGTGTTGAGAGTTGATCACCATGTTTATTCCTTAAAGGGGCTACTATACTGAAGCCTTTACAATTTCTAAAGGATTCAACTTTTAAGCTGACATGTGTCTCAAAGTATTGCACCCAAGCTTTTTATAAAGTAAAGTATAAAGCATGATCCGACATAATATGTTTTATACTTTACTTTTTAAAATTGTCGGCTGGTTATGGTTTCTGGCTTTTTATGAATTTCTATAAAGCTAGCATACTTGACATCATCAATAATTTCTAATATTGTTGCAAGGGTGCCACTTATTAATTTTCATGTTGACAAACATCACATGGAATATTGCTGGGACAACCAAGCCTGAAGAGATGGGAAACTTTTGCTCACCAACTTCTTCTGAAGGGTCACCTTTCTTACATACAAAGGATTCATTTCAAAGAAGTTCTGGAAGCATTTTTAACTTTGTCGAATCATTTCTTTTAAAATAAATCATTCACTAACCAATCGATCTGTTTGAAAACTTTGCATTTAAGTCAAGTAACTTACCCAACTGAATTAATTTTCCGACTGGTTTCTTTTTATCAACATTTTTGTGGGCACAAGCCTTACAGGTTGTATCAGTAGAATCGTTAAGCAAAGCACACTGCGAACACTTCCAAACTCTTGATGTACTTGACGTTTCTGCCACCTTTCCCTTTGGCAGAGAGGACTGAGGGAAAGGTCGAGGTTTAAATCCTTCTGATAAACAAGGTGTCCCACAAACTGTACAATGACTACCTGTATTGTCATACAACAACGTCTGACATTTGTGACATTTTAAAAGGTCTTGTTGTAATTCTTCCAGTCCTAAACGCGTTGAATCTACTTGTACACAGATACCACCTTTTCCTTTATTAGAGAGACCTGAAGAGGTACCAAGGGTTTGAGTGGAGCCACAAACAGTGCATTGATTAGAGTCTGGAAAATTCGTGTAAGTACACCTTGAGCAGGACCAGTCTTTTCTCTTGTTACTACCACCAAACGTCACCCGTTCCGATCCACAATTGTTGCACAAAATTATTTCCAATGGATTACTGGAACCGCATTTACAACATATCCACAGTTTAGTTTCCTTTCCTGTCCCACAAACACGACATTTTCCAGTGAATGCATCATTGATATAAGTACATCTTTCACAGTGCCACGATCGCAGAAAGGAGTCTGTTGTACCCATATTTCGAATTCCTAGTCACTGAATGACGTAAATACTGATATTCAATATTAAAAAAAAAATCTATTACGGGCTGGAATAATTCGTATGGGACTGGTTCCTTACACAAATGTGTCAACCTTAAGCTGTGAGATTTTCAGATTTTAAAATTACCATTTTCCAAATGCAAACGCAGATCCCTCATCGTCGCCGACGTTTGGCACAGTCGTACCCAGATTCCTCTCCGAGGAACAGAAGGCAACCTTTCACTCATCAAGAGACGATCGCGAACCTATCTTCTCATATTTTACTCTCCTCAGATATGAAACAATTGTACTGCAAAAAAAATATTTCATCGGTTAATGACTGACATTCAGAAAAAATCCCAAATAGAAGCTTGCAATCTAGGGTTATGATTTATTTATTTATTTACTTAGTTGTTTACTTTTATTTGTTCATTTATTAAATCATTGGTTGATGGATTAATTGGTGAATTGGTGGATTGTTGGGTCGGTTAGTTGGGTCGGTTGATATAGTGATACATTTATTTATTTATTTTCAAATTTTGATACAAGGTAACCGGGCAACCAACAAAATTTAAGAAGTTAGGGAAGAAACGCGTTTGGTTTTTAAGGATCCGAGCCGTGTGTTGTTAAATTAAAAATTTATGCCTTCTTACTGTTTAAAGTAACAAATTAATTTTTCACAATGAACTGGATTTAAGATTTCTATGATAATAAATGTATGTAAGCGGTGTTCCAGGGCGTCGGAAGATGGGGGGGCTACCATGATCTCTATTGGACCACGGAGGCACTGCCTTCAAGAATTTATTGAGGTTGCTGGGCCAAATTTGAGTAGTTTCCAAGGACTTGTTCTTAAAAATGCGTTAAAGCGATAAATTTAAAGCAAGGGGTAGGCTAAGAGCAAAAATTCGGCATTAAATGCTGCTTTTAATCGCTTTGAAATTGAAATTTTCTAATTGAGATATGCAAGTATTAAATGCACGTTACCCTATCCACCAGAATGTACATCTGAGTATCTAAAAATCAAAAATTGGCCCGCTGCAAACGTCACGGCATAACCCTCCCAGAAATTAATCTAAAAGTTGTCATTTGATGGCAAGTTATTCTTAACTCCTGGACCCCTTTAACAGCTGAAGCATTTTTTCAGAGCATTAGTGTTTGACTGACACAAACCAAACACTTTTGCCAATACTTCTCAATTAGTTGCAACAGGTTTTATTGGATATAGTGAAAAATGTTGGGAAGGTTGTTGTTGCTTTGTTTTTCTCGAATAACATATTTCGTTAAGCTACTGCCTGAACTGGATTTGAAAAATAGAGAGGAGCACCCACAGTAGCACAAAAGAATTGGGGATGTGCCAGATGTCTGTATATAACACGTTTTCCTTGCCCCTTCTTGTCTCCGGAATCAACGCAAGAATATTAAACAGACATTTTATATTTATTACATTTCAATCGGGTGAATGATTGATTGTTACAGCAGGTATATGGATTGGACTTTTAGCTTTTATATCAACATTACTATCTGAACACAAGCACTTGTGTACAAGCTTTTCAAACCCTAAAGTTATGTTTACTTTTCCATTTCAGCTTTTCCTATTTCCAAATTTCTTCCATATCATTTCAAACGGAGGGGGAACTGTGGGAAAAGAGCTCTAAATAAGGTCTAACCACCTTGTCCCTCCGTGCTTACACAACTAGTTCCAATGACAAAATTAGAGGGCGCGTGATAACTTTCAGCAACGTATCTGGACATGTCTTGTTTTTGCAGATTTCGTAATGTAACTGAAGTTCTTTTAGAATTGTAACGCTATTCGTGTGGTGGACGATACAAAATGGTCGTGAACATTTTTAAGAGTACTTTAATCGACGATATCTTTTGATCGTCTACATTCCAAATACCTTGAGGCCTTGCTAGGCCTTGTAATTGTTATCCACAGGTGGTGTATTCGTCAACAATGGCACCCAAGATTTTAGCTGACGAAACGCGATCAACATTGTCTCCGTCGATAAATGCTGTTCGTCGCTGATCCGCGCCAGTCTTTGTAGTGACAGGATCGGCATATATTGAGTCTTACGTTTAAGTAATATTTAAAGACGGAAAATGAGGATTTGATCGGGTTTTCTGGTAGGAGGATTGGAATTTGAAAGTACTAGAGGAAAACAGCTCAAGTCCTCTGCCAAGTACTTCTCTGGTATTTCAGGTTCCCTCATCATTTTAGTTCATAATACCATGATTAAATCTCACTCACAAGGATACTGCCATTTTCCGTTGTTTTGGCAAAACTTTGTTTACAATATTTGAAAAAACTTTAGAAATAATTCGTTAAGGAGAGCAATTACGGCGGAAGTTCTGAGACGGAAGTTCATTCTCGGTTGCCCTGGACAACTCCTAATGAAAGAGGAACTGAAGGAAAAGCAAAATCGATGTCAAGATTAACAATGATCTTGCGCCTGAATGTTTTTTTGCCAAAAGGACCATCCTCATTCAAAGTATCCCCTATAGAAAATGGCAAACCTCAGCAGTGTAAGATATACATTTATTTCTTAACCACTAAATTCCTTAAGGGAAGTTTCGTGGTGCGTACGATTGACTCTATATTCCTGAATATTCCATAATAGTTGTTTTGAATACTCTGAAGTTATAATAATAGTGCAATCAATCAAACGCTGCTTTATTGTAAGTATTCTTATACCTGAATAGGGTCAATTAATCAAACGCGCTCTCAGTCATGATGGGGAAAACATGGAATGAACGCCAACTTTATCTTTAATGAAAAAAAAAGACCACTGCCCTTCTCGATTCGTCGTTATAATTTAGTATCGTGTCAATGCGTTAATTTATGTTAAAGGTAGTTTGTATTGTATGTGTAGCCTGCATGTTGTTGAACATCCCTAGCTTGTCATTTTAGATGCATGATTTGAGTGAAAGTAAACTAGATAGGTTAAGAAACCAAACTGGATTGTTGGATACCATACCGCGTGGAATACTGGTGTTGACGGAGAATTCTGGATGGAAACACAAAATATGTAGTGTTAACTAAGACATAACATTGGCTTTCTTCCCTTACCATACTAGCTTTCCGCCAGTTTTTCAAGTGGCCTCACACAATTGACCATTTGCCATATCTTACCCCAAATTATGGTCCAGATGACATATTTCGCGCACCCTGCTTTTCTCAGTTTTGCCTCGTTGACTTTTGGGAAGCCATGAGTTCTCGAGAGTCAATGAGAAAAAAGAAAGAGGCGGTACGCAAGGAAAATTCTGTCAAGTGGAAATTAGAACTTAGTGCCAGTTTTTTGTGTAAGTATAAAATCTGACAATCGCATTCCTTAGGTCACTTGGACAGTCGGTGCACGCCAACTATCAGCCGCGACAACGCAGCATATTTTGTGTTTCCGCCAAAACTATCTGTTATTGCAAGTTTTTAGCTCGGTGTGAAATCCGGCTGTTGTACAAACATTTTGTTGACGCCGTCGATCTTTAAACTTCTGTGACGAACCTTAGCATTTAAGTGACTTTATTTTTACTATCTCAAATTGGTTGGGCACTGAGCAGAGGAGCGAAGTAGCCTGTAAACTGGACAGGTGAACTGGCATTGAAAGCAACGAATTATTGGGGGCACCCAACTGACCAAAAGTACTCGTACAAAGCAAAATCCTTGGTCTTCTTTACAGGAGGATACACTGGAAAAGCTCGTATCAGTTTATTCATCTATTCATTTCCCTTTATTAATTTCTAATCCTATGTACCATAGTGTAGTGCATTAACTCTTATAACAGGTATAACAGATCAAAATATTGAAGATTATTATCGAGAGGCCTGCGTCTCTCGTTGCAGTTCGATTTTATACCTGTGAAGTGGCTGCGTTAGTCTCCTTCTAACTCTATATAATACTAGAAAAACGTTTGCGCGACAAATCGTCATGCACTGATGGAAAAATTACTCCAGCAAAGGTAGTGTTTTTGGCGAAATTATTTCAATGAAAATACGTTATTTATCTTAAAATGTAAACCAGTCTGATTCTCGAAAATTTAAACGATGATAAAAGTAGAGTGCTGCGTCGGCAGCATTGAACGGAGAAGGCCCTTCGCTCGAAACGTCAGTTTAACCATTCTTAAGTTCCGGCAGTTTCCCAAATCTTTTTGATTATCTACAAAAATTTACTTTTGCTCACTGTAGACTCCACTGCACGTATTTGACTGAACGTACCCATTCCTTGAATATGCCCGTTGGTTCATCAGCTCTACCATCTGTATAATACAGAATTCTTTACCTTTCACGAACGGCCTTCGTAGCTCAGTCGGCAGAGCACTGTAAACTTCACGCCAAAGATATACCAAGACGTTTCTACTCGCCACGGCAAGGGAGCCATAGGCGTACGCCGGAGATCAATCGTAAGTACGTAAAGAAGGTCCTGTGTAGTTCGATTGTAACCCGACAAAAATGCAATCGCACGTCATTCAGCCGAAAAATTTTAAAACGCACGCCGAAATTATTGGGCGTAATCCCCATGGAATGCAGACTAATCTTACGGTCTCCCATAAATGACCATAAGACATAAAATAAGATTTACCTACTAGTTATAATTACAATTGAATTATCAGTTTTGACATAAAATTTTAACGTAGAAATGCACCTCTGGGGATGTAGAACTGAGTGAACTTTCTCAAAATTCTTGCCGTATCGAGACTAACAGACTTTTGTAACTATTCTATAATGTCAATCTCTACTCAAACCTTTTCCAAACTGTAGCTCAGTGCTTTCGGTATTATTGTTATCACTGGGGTAACTTTGACTTTCATTATACAGATCTTTCTAATTTTCCTTATCAAATAATAGTACTTCTCTATCCTTTCTTTATGCCTCAATTCCACTCAAGCTTCCTGCGGAATAGCAATTATCCATAATTTTACACATTTTCTGGTAATTTTTACCCACTATTACCAAATTTGATAATCTCCGCGCTTGAATTTCTTTGTCAGTTGGTATTGCAAAATCCCACCAACTCTTTCCACAATACTTTCTGGGCTCTGTTAATACTACTTCTGTGTATTAAATCCTTTCCGTTTGCAAGGTTTCAGGAAGTTTTTCCGCATTGTCACGCCTTCCTGTGCAGCACTTCCATCTTTCTTCCTACTTTTTCTGCTGGTTGGATTATTTTGGGATGTATTAATTCTTGGCTTGGTCAGATTTGTCTTCAACGCTTGATCTTGCATGGGCTGCTGCGGTTAATCCTTCGGTCTGTTCGGTTTAGGTATCCTTCGTTACCTCTTCCATAACTATCAACCATGAATCGAGCCCGTTTCCGTCTGATCTCTGGTTAGTCGCTCTAAAGCAACGGCTCCACGAGCGATGTTTTTATTTGTGAAGCGATGTTTTTATTTGTAAGGCGATCCAAGAATTAATTTGGAACTATATCGCGTCTCGGGAGTATGACTAAAATCGAACGCAGGGTTGGTAGAATAGAGGATTGATCCCCTCCTAGACATTTTAAAGAGACTTGGGGCAAATCTACAAAATACAAAGCTCGCTGAAGCGTCTCATACTGACAAGTTACGTCTTTATGATCCCTATCAAGAAATCCTGGTGGAAACGCTGGAACGCGTGTCCAATCCTGCACAGGCGACGCGACAGCTATTAAAATCGAATGAACAAAATTGGAAGAAATCGTAGGAGTTGAACTTTTGGAGTCTTCTGTCACTCATGCACCCGAATTTTTCTTATTTCCAGCCTTTAAACAATTCCACCAGTCCTCTTATTAACTGGCAGCCTGTTGCAAGTCATCTGCCGCCAAGGTTTGCAGCTTTGTACAGCTAACACTCTTTTTAACGCACGTTTAAGAAAAAATCGCATGTGGAGCCGAAGCTTAACCATCGAGCCACTCTGACATTACATGGTGCATGGGGTTAGGTTGCAATTGTATACTGTACCACTTCAGAAACGAGTAGGAAGGATTATAACAAATTCAGATTATACTGTAAGATCTGCAGATATTCTTAATAAGCTAGGCTGGAAACCTGTAAAACTAATGTTGCAAAAGCGAGACATTTTCATGACATTTAAAGCAATTTCAGGCATGTTTCCGGAATACATTGCACAATTATTTCATCCTTGTGATAAAAGTGATTATGAATTGCGTAGTAATGATTTAAAGCTTTCCCAACCTAAGCCAAAAACAGATCTCTTAAAAAATAGCTCTTCATGTAGAGGAGCAGCTTACTGGAGTAACATTCCAATAAACTTGTTGAAACTCCTAAAAGATGCAACAAGTTTAAAAACTGTCCATCATTTGCTGGATAGTTATGTTTACCTCCAGCTATACATTTTCTTATTATTTAAATTTTGTGAATATCTTGTATATCTACCAGAGTATCTTGCATATCTACCATATAAATAGCTTGTATATCTACCATAGTTTATTCCTTAATAATGTGTGTGATCAAAATATTTGTAATTAATGTAATTTTGCACGGCCCTTTGAAAATCACTTATGTGAAAGGTTACGGTGCCTAAAGATTTTTAATAATAATAATAATAATTTAGAGATGGCATTACGTCGAATAGGGAGTGTAACTAAGGGGTAGAGCATTCGACTGCAGATCGAGAGGTCGTTGGTTCAATCCCGATCGCTCCCTTTTACACGATGTGCACGAGTACTCGAAATTTAGAATTGAAGAGGCGGTTTTTTGAACATTTGTGACTAAGATTAAGGGAAGAAAGGTGGATATGTGGTGTGAAGGTTTGGTATCGCTTGTTTATATTTGGAAGTTGATGAATGAAGTGTGAGTCGCTTTTTAATAGTGGATATTCCATAAGATTGATATGAAAACATGCGTCAGCCGTCAGTCGAAAGAAAAGTTACTCGTGTGTCTGTAGTAGTGGCCGAGCGGTTAAGGGGACGGACTTTAAATCTGTTGGGTTTTCCGCGCAGGTTCGAATCCTGCCGACTACGTAGATATCGTCTTTTTATAAATGGATAGGATATTTGACTTGGCGGAATTTAAGTATTCGGATAGCGATTTGAAGGTGACCACATTTTATGTGATACTTAAGTAAGGAAGAAGCAATATCCGAAATCGTGTGGAACGAAGGAAGTATGTTTTCATGGAGAAGGGAGAGATTGCAGTGCACCTGTGAATGATTGGAAGATTTGGAGCAAGCTAGTGAGATTTGTAGACGGAGTGCATGGCGACAACATGGAAGGCCAAGTTGTTCGTAATACTAGGGATTGAAAAGAGCAGTTTGAGTTGAATTGTTGTTTTATTTGCAAAGGTGTTTTCCCAATTATCAGGGAAATAAATTGCTGGGTACGTTTCGATAGGTCGTGAGCTTTCCGACGAAATTTGTGACGCCGAAATGGTATTGTTGACGACGCTGCCAGCGGAGCGTTGAGGTAGTCGTGGCCGAGTGGCTAAGGCGGCAGACTCGAAATCTGTTGGGGATTCCCGCGTAGATTCAAATCCTGCCAACTAAGTTTGATATTCTTTTCAGAATACAGAGTATATACTGGGGCTTTTGCAAGTATAGTTTTGAAATTTTCGTCTTGGGAATCGAGCAAGTGCGTCTCTGAAAATCGCTGTGATTTGTTCATTTTTCTCCAGAAAGTGAAATTTTACCGACAGAGTGGGCTGGAATTTCTGTAAAGAAGCTCGTTTTCTTGACATTCGTTAGACAAAGACGGCTGACAAGAAGCATTTTCCTGCAAATAAACAACAAGAAAGTCGATTAGAGCATTAAACGGTTAGTAGTTTGTCTCAGTTTTCTTCAATATTATCTGCTATTCTGTTTTATTTACTCGACTTTCGCATTTCGGCGACTTCCTTTTGTCCTGTCCGTGGTTTGATATCACTTTAGGGACTTTGCACCGAGTGCCACCGCCTCTCGTCCAACCCACTCCAAGTTCTGATCGATATAAAGAGCATATCGTCCACCTACAAATGTCGTCTGGAATTGTAAAAACGGCTGCTCGACTTAAATTTAAAGCAGCTTCGCTGTCGATTCCACTAAAGTGCCAGGTCGCTTTGTGGACGCTGATTTCATTGTTGTGTGATTCTAACGGAATTCTAACTGCAGTACTTTGTTTTCTGTCTCTTCTGTCAAACTCACAGTTTCCACCAACAAGTAATTTAAATGAGAAGTAGATCTACATCACTCCACATATAAACAAAACTCAAATGAGCTATGAAGATCTGAAAGGCGTTAGGGCTGTCAACGTAAACAAACTGACAGTCGTGTGTAATAGTTGGTTGTGAATTTCACCGTGAATGAAACCAATGTGCATTGTTTGTAATTCGAACCAAATTTTCGCAGACTTGTTTTTATCACGGGTTTTAAGGATATAATATGAAAAAACAAATCTTAACAACGCCAATTTGAATTGTTTCAAATGAACATCAACAACGAATTAATCAAAACAATAGCTAGGGTATAATTGGCGGCTGCGACAGTTGAAATATTACAATATCAATGAGGCAGTCTTTGAAGACACGAAGTAAAATTTAAGTATGTGCAATCGTTCAATCTTTCTTGATCAATCGTCGGACCTTTCTAGATATTGTTTAAATGAACTCTTGTGATCAAAGTTTGATAATTACGTAAATTGACCGATCTCGCCGACATGTGAATTTTGTTCAAATTTGCAAGCCAACAACATCGCGCAAAATTATTTAAGAATATTTTAAGTGATCCCAATAATATATTATTTGAAAATTCTCAGCAACTTAATTTTGGGCAATAATTTCGCGTTGCACATGGAATAATTCCTTCTTATATTTACCCTATTTCCAATACGGTAAAATTTATGCTGCTGCAATGAATATAGCAAAATGTCAAAGTGTCTACGAGTATCGCTGAAAGTTAGCCAAACAATTCTTGAGACATTGCTCAGTAATGCGTAATCTACCATCTTTTCATCGACGATATAGTGTGTCCCCAGTAAGCCCCAAAGTTAAACCAAAATTATAGCTCTTATAAGACTGAGACGGAATGAAAATATTTTTTGTCAATTTTCTCGTAAATGAGTTTGTGTTTAACCAAATAAACTATACAGTGGTTTAGTTTACGTTTGGTTCTATCTGCGGCTATAATGTGAACAAAATCGAATTTTTGACTTTTGCCACCTGATGTTCGATTTTTACTGACAGGCACTCGGCCCGGTTCAAACGTCGAACTTTATATGTGCCGACTCTAATAATTAGATTCGGCACATGTTAAGTTTGAAGTTAGAATCAGTTAGGTTCGACAGATTTGTATTTGGGTCAACTTGCCGTTCTATTCGACTGGGCTTGTCGAATAGAACGGCAAAAGATCGACTTTGTTTCAAACGTCGAACTTTTTCATGTGCCGAATCTAATGTATGCATTACAAATACATTAAATAAATTAATTTTTAGCCAGAGTTCTGCACGTTTCCTATTTTTGTCATGGTAACACAACTTGTTTTGATCATTTCGAACAAAATGGCGGGAATGTATGGAGTTAGATAGGGGACAAAATTCGTATGTTAATATCGAAGACCGCCTAGTGATAGCGAGTAGCGCTAATGTT
>JBAHVQ010000223.1:404214-419950 GCA_036872915.1 Nanipora kamurai
TGGGCCTCATCAGTGTAGTGCTGATGAGCAGGATGAAGGTAACTGCTATTTACAGTCACCTTTGATGCCTCACAAAACTGGGACATCAAAGCCATTTGCCAGAGTGCAAGCAGTGAGCATATATATATATATATATATATATATATATGTATAATAAAACGCAAAATGAGGTTTTGTCCTCCTTGTTATCTCCCAGGTAAATGGATCCCAGGCACATCGAGATTACTACCCTCGCCCGATCGGGACTGCGGCCCGATACGGCGAGGGAAAAAGGATTTTGTTTTCAGTGATTTCGAATACATGACTAAACTGGAACGGAACTAGCGTTGAACAACTTGGTATCATGGCGTAACGCATAACAGTAAAACTGGAAACATGATCTCATAACTTTTTGATGGCCAGGGCTTTTTCTTTGACAAGTAAAATCGTCTGGTATTAGCCAGAGTAAAATACTAGAGTGTGCTCTAGGCCGGGAAAGGCCTAAAAAATAAACTAGTAAATAAATAAGTCAAATGAATTGTGGTATCACACCTACTATCATTGTGGCTCTTGGTAGGTCTCAAATTATCAACCTCGAAAATTTTTAACCTTTATTCAGGGTTCTCATTAGGTTAAGAAGTAGAAGGTGAATTTGATAAAGTAGACGGTGAAGAAAACCGTGACAACGCGAGCGCCGTAGGCGCGAGACATCTAGGAGGTCCGGCTGCATGCTTTCGTGGAAAAATTTTGAAATCTAGAGTCCCTGAAATCCCATTTCCTGCGTTTTGGGAGATGATTTTACAGAATTCTGAGAAATCTAAATGAAGAGCTTAATTCCTTGCATTGCTGCGTGCACGATGAGATCTCGGTTCCTATCCTTTTTCTCTGAATCTAGTTGGCAGTCCATGCCGAAAAAAAATGGAGGATGATATTGATAAAGCACGATCTGTCGATGCGCTGGTATTTCAACTCATTTTCAAGAGTTTAAGAACGCGATAGAAGGACTTAATTTTTTTTCAACAAAGAAGAGTAGACGGCAAACTTCGCCGGTCACCGACTCCTAATGAGAACCCTGATATTGTTTTTTGAAATTGGGTAATGAGTCCCAAAATCTACTATTTTTAACTAAAAATGAGCTTCCCATACTCCTATTTCTCTCTCGAAACCTACACAAACCAATTTTTGTGATGCAGTTTGACTTTGTCTTTCATAAGATATCTGTGCCGCAGCTATTATTCTCTTTCCTGTGAAACAGATGTATGAAATCTCGCATCGTAGTGGAAAGAGATTAATCCAAACTTCTTAAACAATTCCACGCTACTAGGCTAAGTGTCAACACATGTGGCAACATACTGAGAAATGTTTTGTATGAAAGACCAATCAATCGAACTTAATTTCTAAAACGTCTATTGAATAACTAAATCTAATCGTTTCTAATTCTGGTGTTATAACAATTTCCTTGTAAATTGCATCACATTGGGAATTCGGTGTGAGACCCGTCCTCTAAAGCTCTCTCTGGGAAGTTGAAAGCAACAGTAATATTAAGACATGTTGAGTTGAGTAGGGGCTCAGGGTTGCCATCTGTTATAATTTCCCTGGTATGTTTCCACCAAAGTCTATTTTCACTGGTCATTCATTTTTCAAGGTGTCAGATGACAAACTAGAGGATGGCGTTAATTACATTCAGGTAATAATGAAATTTATTTGGCGTAATTTAGTATTGTGCTGGAAATTTATTTTCCGAACATTTTTCTCGATCAAAGGATTTTTCAAATGATTTTTCAGCTTCAGGGATTTGTTTTTTATCCTTAACTTCATCAATGGTAGTATTTTCGTACGTTTTTTAACAGATAACATTTGTAGAGCAGTACTTTGAGGAAGATGAACTAACGGAGAGGCCCACTGTATTTGAGAGAAACAACAATATTCGAAGATTCTCATTTGAAACTCCGTTCACCAAAACGGGCAAGAGTCATGGCTCAGTCGTTGAGCAACGCAAAAGAAAGACAATCTTGACCAGTAAGTATAGGGATGGGTTAATTTGTTGCTTTAAACCAGGGCAAGGAAGTCATCCCAGCTGATTTTGAGCTTAGAATGCGTCTACCCTACACACCCTTTCGAAAAATTTAATTTTTCTTTAAAGTAGGAATATTCAAAATTCAGTATTAAACAAGCAAATTCTCAAATACATGTAATTATCCCTTTAACGCATGAATTATTTTTTTTTGTTCTTTGTTCTCTCGTTTGTCCTTTTGTTCTCGGTTAAAGGCTTAATTGTTCTGTTTATTTTCCTGTGTGGTGCTACTGGGAATACAGAATATGCTATAAAAAAACCAAATCCCGTTGTAAGCACAGATAAACTGTATCTGGGATCATTTTTGAAATTTTTGTGAGAATTATCTTAGCTGGAACCGGTGGTTGTTAGATTAAAGACGTAGAAAAGTCGATTTTAATATGACTTTTGTATACGATTGTCCTTTCTGTATTTAATTTCAATTAATATTCCGTATCTAATTGCTCTAAGTGCACAATCGCCAAGTACAATTTGCTCGTAAATGTTGCGATGTGTCCTTACGACTGTCGTCAGTTAATCGTATCCATTAGGGTGAAAAATCGTGTACGACAATCATATCGTGTAAATCGGCCTTAATGATTACTTCCCGATGGGGCCATTATACCTTGAATTAGAAGATGAACTCGGTTCAACTTCTACAACAGTCGCCGATTCATCGCCGATTGGATTACAACAATTACAACACGTGTTTCCATATAGTTGTAATTGTTGTAAGGGCTCATCGCCGATTATCACCGATGGAGAATTACAACAATTACAACTATATGGAAACCAGGCTTAACTTTCTTTGCCATCACTACAGTCCGCTTGTATATGGGAGCAAAGCTGCAACTGGCATCTTTCCACTCGCTCTTGTAGTGTGCATCTCCCTCAGCTATCATCTCATGAGCCTCTACATTGTCATTAGCTCTCCTTTGAAGTTTCACCGTGATTCCTGCTAGATGGGACAGGTACTGGTACAGGATCATGAAAACAACAAAGTCGAAAGAGGTGACACTACGCCGAATTTGTTGAGTGTCACTCCAGTTTCTGGCGTCCCAGTCGGCGTAAGAGTCGCCGTACTTTTCAAGGTGGCGCTTATTAACCAGTCATTTCAAGCGTGTGTACTATGTGAACGACTGCACCTGGCTGCACTGTCAATTGAGGAAGTCGAGAGTCCAACGGGCGTGGATATCGCTGGATTTGGCCTACTTTCACTACGACTGTCACTTGCCTGAATAACGGACTCCAAGGAAGTTACCTGGGATTCAGGAAGAGTAATGTCGCCCAGACGACTGGTGGACGTTTGTCAAGCTCGTTATCTCAGAAAAACGATTTCTGAGCCTTAGACGGGAATCGAACTCGCAACCTTCTGATAACCACTGAGACGCTCTAACCATTGAGCTACCACGACTCAGATGGTGAGCTAGGGTGCAGGTTCGTCATATATACTGCCTAAGCGGAAGTCATGATATGATAATAATGATGGAAAACCTGCACCCTAGCTCACCATCTTAGTCGTGGTAGCTCAATGGTTAGAGCGTCTCACTGGTCATGAGAAGGTCGCGGGTTTGATACCCGTCTAGGGTTTAGAAATCGCTTTTCTGAGAGAACGAGCTTGACGAACGTTCACTAGTCATCTGATATTTACCAAGCTCCCACATGAACCAAGTTCGTGTTCAACATTAAGTAATGTCGCCCGTTGAAGAAACTGAATTGGAATCAGTTTTCTTTGTTTTGGACGGTAGGAACTTGTCCAGTTTTTGCGAAATAGCGGCTGCACGTTTCCGTTCTTGTTCGGGTTTCTCCCTACGACCCATGAACTTCGCATAAATATGGTAATAGCTTGAAATTTACTTCTTAGCTTTTGAGCTCGAATAGAAATAACAAACTTACAAAACTTTATGTATAATTCGAGTCGCAGTGCTTCGCGCACGAAAATGATTTGAGTGCACTTTGACCTTTCCAGCACTTGTGTAGCAATATCTGACAAGTGATCACCGAGTGACAACTCTCACCATGCCCGGTAAAATCTGTACTGTCAGCAAGTAACGACCGGACGGCCATACCTCAGTAATTCGAATTGAAGTATTTCTGCTGCTAAAGAAAATTTCATGCACTATCCTAAAATTGTTATCAGTTCTGTATATATCGGTCCCCACTAACATGCACAGTGAATATTAAAGTTACTGTTAGTGTAGTACTGCACTGTTACGTTTACAAAGCCACCGAAACAAACCATAGCGTGCAATATTAAGTGGCTCTCTAATCTGTATCGACATTCCCCTGTGGTAATGTATTTCAGGTTCTTTTTTAGAGACATCTATTGATATACGCGTGCTGCAATTCAAAAACTGAGATGCGAACTTATGCAGTGAGCTTAATAGATCATCTCAGATCTATTTTGTTTTTATTTGGCTGGTAGACCGAATCTCAACCGCAAGTGAGGCGTTCGTCCGAACCCCCCCAGTCTACGGGCTCGCAAACGTGCAGTCCTTGCTGAGTGTCTTCAGCGCCCGGAGATACACATCAAGTGTCTCAATAAACCGTGAAGGCCTTATGGCAATACATGGCGAGCATAAGTTTCATTTGTTGGTTTTACGACTAGATTTTGTAGTAGTTCCATGAGTATTCCGTAAGGAGTACGCTCTTCCATCTATTGGAAAATCACAGGCGACACATGGCTACTTAATGTAAAGCCTTGATCAAACGGTGCATGATAGTCCATGATAGTCGATGATCGTCGATGATCGTAGATACTCTCGCTCCCGTTTGAACACCAACTATCACCGACTATCATTCACTTTCAAATTTCACGTTCAAATTTCCTATTTTAGTCGATGATAATTTTTCTGTTTGACTACTGGATGATGATAGTTGATCACAGTTAGGGGGAAAAATGATTTCTTAAACTATCGTCGACTATCATGCACCGTTTGACCAAGGCTTAATGATATAATACTGATGTGAAAAATAACGGAAAAATCCTGTAAATTTTGCATGTTATGTTACATTCTAAAATCATGATCACAGTCTGGACCGTCTTCGCTTGAAAATGTTTCCTTGGAAAGAACCTGCGATATGGATGGAATGATCTTGTGATAATTGCCTTAAAAGTCGGTTAATGTTAATAACCCTTACCATTAGCACAACCAAACTCATGTTCTTTAGATGTATTTTAGCTACACAGTGAGCGTTGACTAAAGATTACAAAACTTCTAGTGTAGTTAATAGCGATTGACGTTGTGAATTGTGATTTTCATGACACAAATATTTAAATGCGAACACTGTGAAACTAATTATAGCAAGTAGTGTTCTCATAAGCACGAGTTATGAAACAATAGCACAGAAATTTCTATTATTGATTAAATTGGCTATCTGACGTCAAATTAATTAATGGAAATTGTATCAAAATTTACCATTTTACAGCTACCTATCCTTCTGAAAGTCAAGTCCTTCGTTTGCTTGAAGTAACCTTTGCTAGTAGATAAAAATGGTTACCACTGCTAAGTTAAAATAAATATTTAACTGGAAAAACACTATACTTTTTTATACGAATGCAGTACATATCGCTGGTAAGATGCGATAAAAACAGTCATTTGTAGAACAGAATAAAAATATTGAAAAAAGGTAAACTTATTGTTTTTTTTTTCCTCTTGATAGCATCTCATTCCTTCCCTTATGTGAAGACACGTATTCTTGTGGTACAAGAGGAGCAATACGAACTTACACCTATCGAGGTTGGTGGAACAGTATAATCGAAAACGATTTCTAAGGAGCGGGAGTATAAGTTCAAGGTTGAAAAACGATTGCCAGATGATTACAGACCCATGTCAAACTCTTAATTGCAGAAAATTGAACTGCGTCCTTGACGGGATGGAACCCTTCACTTTCTGATGACCGATTAGACAGTGTGAATCCCTATACCTCAATGGTTAGAGCCAGGTTTACAGAATCGCCTCATGTCGAAGTCAGAAGTCGCGACATCGAGGTTAAAGTTTCTGGCAGCGTAATACATAATGGGGTGTACAAGCGTACACCTGCAGTAAAATGTTATGATCTCATGGTTTGAAATACCATCCATCGAATGATTCCAACAATTGTAAGCTTTTCCCTCAAGCTACTACTTCAAGATACAGATCGCAAAAATATCTCACGGTTGCTGAAAATTTATGCGACATCCATCCTCAAATTTAACAAGTATCGGACAAAATAAAAGTCGTTTAACGAATTACCTTTTTGTTTGTTTGACAAAAATTCGTGGATCCAGGTATTTTCAATAACATCAAATTTAAAACATAAGGTAAGAAATCTGTAGATAAATGAGAGAAGATCCTGTTTAGTATTGTCTTGCACATAAGAGATCCCGTTTTGTCGATCTGGTAAAATTTATTTGAATGACCCTATTGTGCAATAAGAAAATATTCCAGAATAGCTATTTTGAATCGTCTGAAATTATAATGGTAGTTCAGTAAACGGATATTCTACTTTATTCCAGGTATTCTTAATCCGGAATAGGGTCAGTCGAACGCACCTATAGTTGATGAGAGTAGGTCATATTTAGTTTTAACCAATTTCAATTACAGCTGTTGAAAGTTGTGGATTTTAGACAGCATTCCTTTATTAAATCTTTCCGCTGAAAGTGTATTTCATTAGATATCCTAGATTATGAATTTCCCCCAAGTAAAAAACATATCAACAGATTCACACGTATTGAAATGAAAGTCCCCTCGTTATATTAAATTTTAAGTTATAAACTAGATTTGTCATTTAATATATGAAACCCCTGATTCACATATAAAGTATTTTTTGTCGGAGGAATTAATCTAAGAGTTCTCAGTAAAACTGAAACGTGATACTTACGTAGGTTGTTTATGTAACTTGTTTCGCTTTGCATCTGGAACACTTTACCTCAGACTCTTCCCCGAAAATTATTGTTTTTCCGAACCAGGGAAATATCCCTCTTCGCTCTTCCATTCCAGTTCTACTGCTACGCTCCAGGTACTCAAAAATTGTTTGTCTGGATTATTAGTTTTGATGAACTTCTGTGACCGTCTACAAGTGGTGTTGTAATAGTCCTCCTGATTACATCAAGCTTACTTTTTAGTTCTATTCTGCATAAAGCACGAAGATATTCCGAAGGATATTCTTGCCTCTGTACCGGGATCTGAGTCAGTAGTGCTTTTCTTCACGTCGGGCCATACGTGTCCAGTTTGACTCTTTTCAACATTACAACATTGGCTTGAGCCATTTTCACGTGCAGTGTTCGTTAAACATAAAAACCTATTACTGAGCACGAAAAGGTAAATTTAAGATGATGATATTGACAGTATTTAAATTTGGGGGTTTTTTTCCGAGGCTACAAAGACAAAACCTAAACCATATAAACGTATTCACATGCCAATCAAACTGTTGGGTTGGATGATTGAATCCATGTTTTTAGAACTAAATAGGAACTTTACTTGTTCATTCGCATTTTATATAGTGTTCAAGATACTTGAGGGTGTGGATGGAAATATTTATAAATGGCATCTCATGTTGATGTTAATTTTTAATACCTGATGAAGTTGTCCAGTTCGTGCCGTATATGATTTAATCTCATTATAGGTTGCCATTGATGCAATGCACAATAAAGTCAAAGAATTAACAGAAGTAACGATGGCAAATCCTGCAGACATGAAGAAACTGCAGCTGAAATTACAAGGAAGTGTTGGTACACAGGTAATTTATCCTACACAGCGATTATACTAAAGCTCTTTGACAAACCACACGCTGTATTTATTTTCTTCCGTATATTCATCAACTCCTTAATGTAAAGTACCATTTACATGTCCAGATCGCGGCCTAAATATCTCCGTCGAACAGCTCGCGAGCCCGTTAGGAAAGTTATTCCTGTCCAATATGGAAAATCTTTTACTTCAGTCCCAGTCTTATTTCTATCTAACTCGAGATCATTGGTTAGTAAATTAGACGATTTGTGTACTGTAGTTCACAAATACTCGGCGGGCATTGCCGCGATTGCTGAGACGTGGCTGTCTTCGAATATTAGCGATACAGCTGTTAATATACCTGGTTTGTTTATCCTAAGGCACGACCGATCCGATGGAAGACGTGGTGGTGGGGTGTGTGCTTATCTCAATGAACGCTTGCCTTTTGTTCATTTAACAGAATATGAGTCGCATGATCTAGAGACTAAATGGATTCTTTTAAAACCACTACGTCTTCCCCGAAGTTTGAACTCTATTGTTCTAGTTATTTGTGTACCATCCTCCTGGAAATGATGACAATGTTGTTCTACAACATCTCTCAGAAAACTTGGATGTTTACTCGTCTCACCCCGGAGCTGTTATCATTTTAATGGGCGACTTAAATCAATTTCAGCATTGCCAATTATGTAATTTATTCAACGTTAAACAAGTGGTCAAACACGCTACTAGAGGAAATAATATTTTAGATAAGATTTATACTAATATTTCCCAATTCTATAATCGTCCAGAGGTGGTTGCACCAACTGGTCTTTCAGATCACAATTCCATCGTCTTCAAGCCGCTCAAGTCTAACCAGTATTCTGGATCAAGGTCCATCCGTCTAATGAGAGACACCTGCCCCGCCAATCGTCGAGTTTTTAGTGAGCAAATCTCCAAAATAAATTGGTCCTCCGCTCTATCGCATGCAATCCTGCGAGGAACAGTTTATTTTATTTTCTTCCGTGGTTAACAGCATGGTAGAGAGGTGTTTGCCATTGAAGCATGTTAAGGTAGACTCAAATGACAAACTTTGGATTAAAGCTTCCAGGAATTGAAGCCTTGATCACCAAACGACAGACAGCTTGGGCAGCTGGAAACACCACAATGTTCAGGTTCTATCGGAATAAAGTTAATGCCTTTTTCCAAAAAATTTCTACATTTTGAAAATTTAATCAAACTAATTGATGATGAAAGTAGAGAACTTTACATTCTTGGTGATTTCAACTGTGACATGCTAAAACATGAACCTAATACACCAACCAAGAAAATCAAATCCTTATATGAGTTGTATCAATGGTCACAGATTATTAATCAAGCTGCACGGATAACAATGTAAACTTCCAGTCTTGTTGACCATGCAGTAACTAACACTCCAGGCAAAATTTCAGATGTTGGTGTTATACATCCTGGAATAAGTGACCATAATTTAATATTTGCCGTTGGAAAAACTCATTTTTCCAAAAAACAAAATGAAAATATTGTAGAAATCAGAAATATGAAAAAGTTTAATATTGAAAAATTTATTGAGGGTCTACTTTGTCAACATTGGAAAAATATATATTGTTTGGCTGATAATCCTAACCATATGTGGGAATTGTGGAAAAAAGTTATTTAAAGAAGTAATAAATAAACATGCTCCCATTCAACAAAAGAAGGTCAGATCTAAGAATGTTCCTTGGGTTAAAAGTGATATAAAAAACTTATAAATAAAAGGAAAAATTTAAGAGAAAAGCCATCATAACAAAAATGAGACTGATAAGCAATTGAGGAACAAAGTTAATGTAAAAATAAGAAAAGCAGGACTATTATGCCATAAGCATTGCTGAACAAAAAGGCAACCCAAAAGAAACTTGGAGAACAATTAACCACTTGTTAGGCAGGCAAAACAAACCAAGTACCGGTAATGTAAATGAGTTAAATGTCAATGGCAATAATTTTACAAACTCTAAGGACATTGCCGAAGGTTTTAATCAGTACTTTTCTAGCACTGGGTCTGAAATGGCTAGCAAATTTGACACCTCAAACTGTAATTTCCAGGAATTTATAAACAAACCTGAATCAGAACTCTCTACTTTTCAGCCTGTTATCAAAAATAAAGTCTCTCAAATGCCATGCAACCTCTCCAGTGGAAAATCTACAAGTATTGGTAGGATTTCCAGCAAACTTTTAAATCTAGCTGCACCTGTTATTGCAGACTCATTGATTTATATCTTTAATCAGGCTATTATGTTATGCACTTTCTCTGATGAATGGAAAACTGCAAGACTAATTCCATTGTTCAAAAACGGCCAAAAGAATTTGCCTAGCAACTACAGACCAATTTCTGTCTTGCCAGCAATCAGCAAAATCATGGAAAAGATTTTATATGACCCACTTTATAATTATTTGACAAAATTTCAACTACTAAGTGATTCTCAGTTTGGCTTCCGCAAACATCACTCAACAGCTACAGCTTTATTAGATGGTACCAATAGGACCACTACTCTTTTTATTATACATTAATGATCTTCCTCAGTGCCTAAAGAAGACAAAACCGAGATTGTTTGTTGACGATACAAATTTAACAGCAGCAGGAAACTCACCCAATGAAGTTGAAGCTGCAATGTATTTCGATCTGGAATGCCTAAGTAAGTGGTTAATTGCTAATAAGCTAAAATTAAATGTAGCTAAAACTGAATTTATGTTGATTAGTTCTAAACCAATGATAAAAAGTATTTCAAATCCACAACCAAGATCTTGGTTTGACCCTAGATCAGCACTTGTCATGGAACAAAAATACTGACAATATTTGTAAAAAGATTATTTCAGGGATATCAGCACTTCGTCGGGCATAAGATTTTGTTCAAGCAGAAACTCTGATTTCTATTTATAACGCTCTCGTTCATCCCTACTTTACCTATTGCTGTGAAGTTTGGGACGTTTTGGGGGAGACACAATCCAAACGCTTACAAAAACTCCGAAATAGAGCAGCTCGAATCATTGCAAATATGATCAATGCTATTGACCAAGAAATTCCTTTAAGTTCTTTAAACTGGGAACCACTTAGAATTCAAAGACGAAAAAGTAAAGCAAAACTCATGTTTAAATTACTTAACAACATGGGTCCAACATCACTAATTTATTTTCAAAAGCGAATCGACAGACTATGAACTTCGTGGCATTAAAACAACTCTTAGCCTACCTCAGCTACGTACCAATAGCATGAAAAAAGCCTCGGATTTAACGGACCACAAGTTTGGAATTCATTACCAAACGAACTTAAAGAAATAAATTCTCTCAAGAACTTTCGAAATAAAATCTCTCAAGAACTTTCGAAATAAAATCGCTTCCCACATTTTCAAAACAAATACGGACGTCATTTAATTGTTAACAGTCGCGGATGCTCTGCCGTACTTCATGTAACGTTCTTTATAGTATGTATTTTAAAATGTAAATAGTATAGTATACATCTTGTAATTTTGTTATTGTTCACGTCCCATGTGGAAATCAACCTATGTTGACAATGGATAGCGTGCTATAATAAAGATCATCATCAACCAATCGCTGAGGTCGAAAACTCCAATACTCGGAAGTGGTGGTCAGCGGTAAAGCGCATGGCTGGCCTTTCTTCCACGAACAATGTCACCTCCTTGATATATGAGGGTCAATCGTATTCTGACCAGGCTCTTCCCAACCTATTCAATGAAAAGTTCGTTGCCGTGGGATCATCTCTTCCTCCCTTGGAATGGTCACATTTACCGGTACATGAATTCGCGTTGGACTTATATACGTTGTATATCTCTGTCAATGAGGTCGAATAGGCTTTGGTTTGTTCCAAGCGTCATTCATCTGTTGGCCCTGATGAAATTTTAGGATGGCTTCTTCGTGAAAATGCCTCCGTCCGTGAAGGACATATTCCGTCGCTGTGGAAATCAGCTAATCTGATGCCAATCCAGAAATGCTCACCAGCACTAGACGTGGACACAGACTTTAGACCAATTTCTCTAACGTCCATCATCAGTAAGATCCTCGAGTCATTTCTTTGTAGATGGCTATTAAAGTCTGTTGCCAACAAGATTGATCCGCTTCAGTTTGGATCTCAAAAAGGTTCTAGTGCTACTATGGTGCTTACATATCTTCTACACAAGTGGTATGAGGCGTCTGAGGAACTTGGGTCTGTTATAAGGATATGTCTGCTCGATTTCTCTAAGGCATTTGATCGCATATTCCACAACGTATTTTTAGACAAATTGATAACCATAAATGTCCATTCCGTTTTCATCAACTGGATCGGAAAATTTTTAATTGGCCGTAAACAAAGAACCCGGGTTGGTCCTTGTTTTTCTGAATGAAAGTGTATCGATGCAGGAGTCTCGCACTGAACGAAACTCGGTCCTTTGCTGTTTTTAATTATGACCAATGATCTGAATGTGTCTGATGTTAGAGTTAATTACCGAGAACGGAGGCTTTTAGCCAAATACAGCCCCAGGGCCGTAGACCCGTGGGCTATATTTGGCTAAAAGCCGAGGTTCGAGGTAATTAACTGACTTATTTGATGATTGAGGAGGTTTTCAACAAAAGGCCCTTTTGTTTACGAATTGATTTTTTTTACGTGCTTGACCGATTTGAAATTCAAATGATTAATTCTATTTATCGTCACTGAGCTTATGTTAGTTCAGTTGTTGTAAAGAACGTTCCTGTACAAGTACATTAGACTTTGGGCTACAGCATCGGAAGTTGGAATGCTCGGTTTTTAATGGACAAATTTCATGTACAGGCTAACTAACAAGTAATCTACCAAATGTTTGAACAGAAGACAGAGGTAAAGGTCGTTTGATTGTCGTGTTCAGAAGTCGTTTATTACAATGTTTTAAACCGGTCAATTTAAAAAAAAAAATCACAAGCTTCATTCCTGGACGATTGTTTACACTGAAGTAATGTTTGTTGTGTTTAATCTTAACATAATTTTGATATACATCTGCATGAAAAGTTTGGGGTATTATAGTATAATAGATTAGACTTAGTACTTAATTTTCTGAACAGTTCTTTCAAGAACTAGCTATGTCGTTTTATGTTCACCGTGATACCGTTGCTGTTTAAAGAAATGTGTGGTTATATAAACGATGGAATTATGTAGTTTAAATGATGCAAGAATTTCTTGTAACATAGATTTTTTAGAGCAAAGGAACAAGAAGTAGGCATAGCTTTACACTTCTAGTTACAAATTACATTTCTTGTTACAAATTAAAAGGGATGTTATTGAGCATGCTAGGGATTTATCTATATAAATCCCTGGGTATAAATCCCTTGAATTTCTGATGAGAGTTTTTATCGTAGATACATCCCAATGAATAACAAAGAAAACCGACTGAATCATCAAATAAGATAAATACGTAGATGACACTACGTTATGGGAAGTGCTTTCGATAAACTCGTCCTCTCGCTTACCGTCAATGGTCTCTACGTGCGCTGATTGGGCTGAAGTGAATAACATGAGACTGAATCCTTCAAAGACCAAGGAAATGCGAGTCTGCTTTTCATCCATGCCCTCTCTTTCTCCTGTCCTTATTGACAATCAAGAAATTGACATTGTCTCGGAAACCAAACTACTAGGCATCGTGATCTCTTGTGATCTCAAATGGCACGTTCGCGTAGATTATATATGCAAGAAAGCTGCAAAGCGATTGTACGCTCTTCGTCTTCTTAAGAGAAGTGCCTTACCTTGTGACGCTCTACTTTCGCTATACCGCACATGCATACGACCCTTCTTTGAATACGCGTGCGAGGTGTGGCATTTTAACATACCACAGCATTTGAATGATCAAATGGAGAATGTTCAAAAGAGAGCACTAAGAATCATTTTCCCAGCAGTTGAATACAGCCAATCCTTGACCATCGCCAAGCTCCCGACTCTCAACGAACGCCGTTCAGATCTTTGCAAACGATTTTTCTCTGGTATAACACCCCCTCCCATAAGCTAAATGTTTTGGTACTTCCCAGGAAACCAATATCACATAATTTGAGAGCACCGGCGTCCTTTCCAGCACCTAAGTGTAAAACTAATCGTTTTATGAACAGTTTCATTCCAGCTGCTGTCCGCATGTTTAATGCGATGTAGAACTGCTGTTTGTCTTTATTCGTAGTTTAATACTCTCTCTTGTGATAGATTCTAACCTAAGTTTTCTATTTCCTTCATATTATGTAATATATACATATTTTAACATTACTTGTAAAATACCTATCTATTTTAATCTTATTCGATTGTAAATTTCTCGTAATTCAGCGTTGCTGCGAAGAGATATGATTTTATCAAATCTAAATCTAAATCTGTAGGTCATCTGAATACTACTGTATTTCATTTTTTGTCAAACTTCCTAAACGAATAGCTTAAGTAGAAGAATGAACTCGGGTGGAGAATAATGTTAGATGTTACTCCGAATGACGAACCATACCGGACGAGTAGAGAAGACTCTACTTGGCCCGGCAGGGATTCGAACACGCGACCTTCGGTTTACTAGTCCCATTGCGGGTTCGAATCCCACGGAATTCGAAGCCAGATTTTTCGTTTGTCATCATTTTCATATTCGGAATTTGTGTTCTTTTGAAAAACTTTGGTTGTCGGCAGAACTGAAATCTGGTCGAATTCCGGAAACGTTTAGCGAAACATTTTCCCAAACGTTTTTTTTTTGTTCCCGTTGAAGTACCCACACGAGACGAAATTTAAGTTTACTGTATTTGAAATTATCGTGGAACTACTTTTAAAGTTTTTCCGAATCTCACTAAATTCCCGAGATACTTGAATTTGTTTGATCTCTGAATATAACAAAGGCTGGCTTGTGTTGGTTGATGCGGCAATAAGTTATATCTCCAAGACGGTACAACGAAATCAATTAACGGTGCTGAAGAGCTCTATGTCAAAATATCGTTGTCATAATAACGTATTGGTTCCCAGACCCTTAAAGAATTCATAAATTGTAATTATTTTTGTTTGCGTCCGGCCTGGGAATTTGTCAAATTGCTGTGTCAACAAACTGACGTCACGCATTCTCTCCTGCACAAATCAAACAAACAAGCCAAATAGAACAAAGAATTTAGCAAAATATTGCTTTATTGTTTCAGAAGCTCTTTCAAATAAGATAAGCTTAATTTTGAGCTAATATGCACTTTAAAAATCAGCCGTAAATTGCATGATACACACATTAATTTATTTTGTTATTTACGAAATATCATAGTCCGTTTTCCTTGTTTTCTGAATGTGCGAGCGGGTCCACCCGTCACGGTCTGGAAATGTTTACCGGGTAATCCATGGTAGCGGTTACCATTACACTTATTTCACCCTAGGGAAAAAATTTAAAAACCGGTAGTAGATTTTCAGGATTCGTTTTCCAGTTTATCGTCATATAAATCACTGTTCGAAGGTTTGCCACAACGTATTTCGTAATCACCAGTTTCCCTCATAACTAGTAATGACATGTATGTTAATACTGTACTCACACACTTTCCGTGACAAAATCTATATACCAACTTCAATCTCATCGATTAATGATAGAATATTACCTCCGATTTGGGGAATAATTGTTAGTTATAATATAACGCGTGTGAGAATACTAACATTTGACGGTTTCCCTTTAACGTGTTTCATTTACTTTAATTTTCAGGTAAATGCAGGTCCATTAGCCTATGCCAAAGCCTTTCTTCATGAGCAAACTGTGCGAGAACATCCTCCAAAACTTGTGAATAAATTAAAAATTGTCTACAGGTATGAATTATTAGGTATTTCAGCAGCCCTTAATGAGCTGGTGAATGTTTTGTTTATGTTTGTTAATTAATTTATTTATTTGTTTATCAAAATGTCTTGACAGAATTAGTAGGCATATAATTCTCATAAAATTCACAACGTGTTTTAGTTTTTCTTTTAATTTTAACGACATGTTTCGAAAGATCTACTTCCTTCGTCAGGTTAGATGCTACAGTTTAT
>JBAHVQ010000223.1:437915-463197 GCA_036872915.1 Nanipora kamurai
CCTTTGACAAGTAGAGTCATTAGACAGTGTAAAAATAACAAAAGGACTAATTTTTTGCTGTTTTGGTTATGATTTGGTTATAAGTGGGACTTGCCAGTCAAACAAAATCTCCTGGGTCTGAAGTACCAAACTTTTTGTAGAATATTATATAGATTTACATAGATTTATATAGATAATTGGCTTCTGTAGAGACAAATTAATTACTTATTGACTTTGGGTAAATTGGTTAATGTGTTTTTTTGTTTTTTTTTCCCATTTCATGTATTTGTTTTTTAAGGATCCACAGAATGATTCGAAACAATTTCTTCTGTATTTTTATTATGGTGGAATGATATATACAGCCTTAAAGAAATATGACAGAGCGTTGTTCTTTTACGAAATAGTAAGTCATCCAATGCTGGTTTACATGAAGGTCACAAGAATTGATCATGTTTGTTTTTCCTAGTTCTTTCAAAGTGTGACTGCTTGAGTTGATTTTGTGCTAAGTTTCATCTTATAAAAAAAAAATTAACTCATTAATTGGAACTAGTCTGCAGATGTAATCAGAGAATATCAATTTAACACTGGACAATGAGCAATTTGCATATCATTTTGTAAAACTAAGGGTTTTAAACTGATCATCATTTTCAAAATGAAGAGGAAAATTGTTTAAAGATGGTCGTCAGGCCAAACATCCTAAAAAGTTATAATACCTTGAAAAGATTGCATATACATTTTTGTCCAGCTAAATTGGAAAGATATTTGGTGTATTTTGCCTCTGGTGAAAACCATGGTATCATACATGTTCTTGTCATTTTTGACACATTCACCACCAAAACAGACTGTTAGAATTTTTGTAGTCTCCCCATTTTGATACACCAGTGTTTTCCAGTACGCAAAGATCTAACAAGTTTCCATGTGAGTGGTATAGATTTTTAATTGATATTGTGTCACCTCTCACAGGCTGTCACCACTCCTGCAAGTGACATCAGCTACATTATGCTGTCAGCTTACAAGAAATTTATTCTTGTTTCTCTTTTGGAGCATGGAAAGGTAATTCCAATTGTAGTTAAGTGTATTAATTTTGTAGGTACAGTAATGCAGAGAGGTTGTACCTGAGTTTACCAATACCCCTTGGATATGTGTTGACCAAAGATCCATAGTGTGTAAAAGGACAATTTTTTTTCAACTTGGAACAGCAATGCACTGTAACACAAAATTTTATTAGTGTTTTAGTATTTTTGACAAACTAGTGAGTAATGGGAAAGTTTTTAAAGGCAAACATGATTTAAAAAGTACTTTCAAAATACATAAAAAGTACTTTCAAAAAAGTTTCTTCCAAACCTATTTTTTTTACACTGTATGCACTTTAAAGCTACCCTAGGGAATGAAGTTTACTGTGTTTCCGTGTTATTATTTCAAGATCATTGGCCTCCCAAAGTATACATCTCATGTTGTCATGAAATATCTTAAGGTAAGTGAGTATCGGGTATAGGGCTAATGTACGACACTCAAATAAGTGTAAAAGAATTGATACGCTTATAGTTTTTCTTTTATTCCTCATTGTTATTCAACAAATTCTGAAATTCTGAATTCCCGGTTCAATTTTCTGGAAGTCTAACACGTTTTTCTGTTGACTTCATAGCCATTAAGTTCACCGTATCACGACCTTTCCGAGGCGTACGCCACAAGAAATCCGTCAAAAGTTTCCAGCGTCGCAGACAAGCACGTAGATCTTTTCACAACGGTTGGTTATCCTGTATTCTTAGCCATCTTTTGTTCAGACAATGTTGTTTCTGATTGGATATTTTGATTAAAAAAGCCATGCGATTACTGCAGTTATTTGATTCTACGTTTTTAATCATGCATGTGATCAATTGTTAATTGTCAATTGCGTTATAAAAATAGAAAGCAACGTAAGGATTGTTAAACGGTCGAGAAACGGCTAAAAAACCCCAGAATCTCTCCCAGAAAATACAAACGTCTTCAGCGAAAGGCTTGTAGATAATCAAAAGGTTTGGGAAACTGCCAAAGCTTAAGAATGGTTAAACTGACGTTTCGAGCGAAGGCCCTTCGTTGGAGTGAAACGTAAAATGGAAAAAAAGGTAGGTTAGGTATATTGAGAAGAATTCATGTGACGAAAAGTTGACCAGGATTTAAAAATCGATAACAAACTAGTTAATGAGATGTCAATGATGGATAGTCATTTGCTATTTTAAAACGTCTGTCAGTTTACCAAAGAGGGGGAGGACCCGGCAGCGGCACCAGGGGAATGGTAATACGAAAACTCGAAGGCCTTCGTCAGAGTGAAAGTTTCTCCCTGTGACAAAGAATCTTTGCTCGAAACGTTAGAATTACTTGTCTTAAGTTTGGGGCTATCCCTCGACCTTTTAGCTTTTCAAAACGTCATATTTAATTATTCAGTCGTTTGATGATTTCACCTGTACGTGGTTAGCATTCTGTTTACCGTGTTGACGTTGCCATTGTATAACTGGCGAAAGATTTTTCAGATCTGGAACCAACCTATCAACAAGTTTGCTGGTGGTACATAGTCTAAAGGACTGAGGTACCTCATCCCTAATTTGTTGGGCCTAAAATCTTGCCTTCTTACTTTAAAATCGATTTTTGTCCATTTTTCATCTCCCGTTCCTTCGTTTGCCTCTTGTACTCCTGATTTAGGAATGCTTTATTTCTAAATGTGTGTGGGTTTTCGGTTTTCTTTTTTTGTGTAGGATACGAACTTGGGTTTAGTGAAACAAGTTGTTACGTCTTTGTATAAAGTTACAATTAAAAGGCTTACCAAGGTATTCACATATAATTGTTTGTTCGTGACCGTAAGTAGTTATAAAGTTTATCGTGCAGTCAAACGTCAGGTTTAAGCGTAAAGACCTTTGCTTTAGGGAAGGAGTGAAAATGAGCGTGATAGAGTAACTGTTTTTACACCACTGGTGGCGACTATCAGTAAATAGGAAAACAAACGATGTCGGCCAATTACCAGTTTTTCCCGGTTACTTATGACTGCTGTACGTAAGAACTAGGTTGCGATTTCGTTAAAATCTGGCTATTTTAGATCCACATCAGCCCATGCATGGGCTCTCATGTGCATTTCCCATTATCTAAATCACATTTCAATCTTCATAACAGTAGATGTCGTACTTGACAAGTGGACAGCTGAAAAAGCATCGTGCCTTTTTAAATCATTTTTTAATTTATCAATTCGTCACCTCTTTTCTAGCTGTCAACTTAATGCTTTAAATCATTTCCAAACACATCAGATTATTATTGCAAATATATTTGAACTGGCCCATTGATTGGCCAATCTCATGCTGAAATCGACTGCTTATTATCGAAACGGTTATCTCTCAAGTCATCGTCTTTCTAGTAAAGGTACATTCCTCATCCGTTAACTTGACTTCTGGTTGTAGGTTTGACGTGAACTACTGTTGTTTTTTTCCCCAGACTTTTCTAACGCTGTCTTTAAGTGATATGGCCAGTCGTGTCGGGCTCAGCAATACACAGGAGGCTGAGCGCTATGTTTTGCAAATGGTAAGTGTCGTAAACTTGAGGTGTTCAGGGTGAAGCTTAACATAAAGTTCACTAAAACAGATGAATACAAGAAGGTTAAAAATGTTAAAAAAAGCCTAAAAATATCAAACAATTTCGACTGTGTAAGTTGTATATGTAATATTTAAAAACCGAGTAGAATTGCTTTATTGAATATAGAACACCAGGCGACAGCCGAATGTTTTACTTCCGATAAAGCAGGATCTTCGCGTATTTTAAATGACTTCTAAAGGGTATCACTTTATACGCTAATTGACGAAGAAAGTTTGCCAATTAATGTTTTCTGAGCCACGATAATTCGAGGAGAGAGGTGAGCGAGATCTATATCAGATATATAGATTCGTTACGGTTATGATTTCCTTTGTGTTTTTCCCATGAATTATAAATAAGTTTTAGAAATATGGTGGCTTTCACAATCGAAAACGTTCGATATTTTAGACCTTTATTTTAAAGATCTTTTGTTTTCATGAGTACAAGGTTAAGATTGTAGGCTGCAAAGTGAGTTGGTGCCAGTGCTTTTCTTCCCGACGCGAATTAATGATTCCCCTCCCAACAGGGAGCAGTGTTCAACTGATTACTCGATATTGACTGAAGTAAAGAACAAATGGCCCTTCCAGTTTTCTAAATGGTCTCTTTAGTTTTTTAGTTCGCATCCTCCCATGCCATTTTACTTTAGAAAAAAAAAAACAAAAAAAAACCTTTACTAAGTCGTTTATTGGGAATCTAACCCGTAACTTTCTGGACGCCGGTGAGATGCTCTAACCACTGAGCTATACGGATGCAGATTAAGAGCGAAGGTGACATTTGGTAGTGGTTCGTAAAATAGCTTGACAGCATGTGTACCGAAAATGTAAGATATATACACCATTGATATAAAAGTAGAGTGCTGCGTCCGCTGTATTGAACGGCTTGTAGATAACTAAACGGCTGGGTAACTGCCGGAACTTAAGTGTGAGGAAACTGACGTTTCCAGCGAAGTCCCTTTTTGTGGGAGTGAAAGGTGACTCCGACTAAGGGCCTTCGCTCGAAACCTCAGTTTCTTAAGTTATCGTTTTTCATCAACCCTTTTCGATATATCGACCAAGTTACCACGTTTACTAACATTGATCTCTGCAATTTTGTCTGTGGTGATTCGCTAAAGCTGGCTCCTCACAAAAATTTATGGCAGGTTTACTTTAATATTGTGGTAATTGAGGAAGCAGGCGGAAAGCGTAAGCTTGTTAAGAATATCAAAGCCCAGCATATAATTTTGAATAAACCCATATTCATAGAGACATGAGTTATTCAGAAAAAAAGATTTTTAATTTAGCTAACGTTTTCTCGACACCTCTTGACTCTATTAATATGGGTTTTTTCAAAATTATATGCTGGTCTTTGATATTCCTAACAAGGTTTACTTTACTTCAACTCTCCAGATTCAAGATGGCGAGATTTACGCGTCAATAAACCAGAAAGATGGCATGGTCTCATTCCACAGTAACCCAGAAAAGTACAATAATCCTAAGATGTTGAAGCGACTGGACGAACAGGTTAGCAAGGTTATCCAGGTACTCGTGCTTTCGTGCACTAAACACAGAGACCCGTGATGTATAGTCTAGCTGTAGAAACAGGAACAACAATTTAGTTGGAACTTGTAGTATCCAAATTCTTCATTTTACTCTTGCAACAGCGCAGGACAAATGGTCCTTTGAAGTTAATCCAAATTTTATATAGATGGACTGTCTAACCACGATTTTTCGGATAGACGAAAAATCACTCACCCACCCCACACCCCACCCCCCGCCTCAGACAGACATTTAAGGTAACCCTTGGGAATGACCATTTATGGATTACCATTTGCTTTCGTTGGTGACTTAGATACGTGCCTATCAAAGTCTTGATGATAAACTCCAGACTATGGACTCATCGTTGGCCCTTAACCCCCAGTACGTTCAAAAGGTAAGGTTGTTTTTACTATATTGGTGGACAGTTACTTTCATATTGTTTTCTTTTCTTGGATAATTATCTCTTTGTTCATAAATAAAAACTCGCGCAAATCTTAGAACAAATATAAGTGCCTGGTGCGAAACACGGAGTAAAGCCATGATCAAGTAAAAATGAGTTGTATTAAGTGTACTAGCATTGTGGACGCGTCGGAACTATAGTTCATTTATTAAAACTTATTTCCGTTTTTTGTGCTGGTCACTGGTATTTATTCTAAGATTACGATACTCAAGTTATCTTGTCTGACTTGGCCGGTTGGCCCTTATGAAAATTACACATGCTAGATTTCACATCTGAAATTGGAACATGTAAAATCGTATAAATTTTAAGATCCGTTTGCACTGTTGATTTTCGATGCGACTTTTCTCATCCTGACATGTAATTGAATGGACTCATTCGCGAAAATGCTGAACCTTATAGCTTTGCACAAATGGTCCAATACTTTCGTCAGTGAATCCACTCGATTGCATGCATCAGAATCAGAAAACTCGCAGCAAAAATCGCCAGTGTAAACGAGCCTTTAAAGTGCGCCATTGCTTCTGAATGGCTTAATGTACAACGGATCTAAATTAAACTATAAGAGGTATGTATGTTAACGGCAGTTTTCTGAGCGTCCTTACTCTGTTGACAGATAAAGGCACTCTCTCATTTCTTGTTACGTTGATCGCTAAGAGCTCGTCTTTTCCTTGCTAAGCATTAATAAACATCCTTTATATTCTAGACTCTCGGAGTCAGCTCTCACTTTGACGACGAAGGGTTAGGGAGAATGAAAGCCGATGAGGGAATGCTATGAAATGATTAAAAAAGGAGAAGAGATGTTACTTAAGCCAGGTGAACTTTAACTCGCAGTGCAACGCTTCATGTTTGTCCGAATGGCAAAAGTAGCCAACAATTGGCTTAGGCATTTGGCACATGATCTCATCAACCAGGTATTTTAAGTTGTCGATGCTGACTTGTGTTATTGAACAGAGTAGAATGAAATTATTATTACGTATTGTTCGTCGAAACGACACTGTCATTCTACCAAAGAACTAACTACCATGTTGGTGGACATTTATGACAATAAAGACCAATGGACTCCAAGTTCCCATATCAAGTGGAACTTTTTTTCTGATACTCTTTGAATCTGAAAGGATCTATTCATCTGTGGTGCTGTGTTTGGCCTTCACGCTTGTCATGTCGTATTTTTTGGTGTGCCAATGTATTGTGAAATGTTCTATTATTTGTAAACTCGTTTACAACTACCACTAAATTTAGTCTGCTACAGGTCGTCTGTCTGTAGCTTTTCTGATTGCTTCCCGATTGATGATGGGTATGGATTTGATTAAGATCACAGAAATTCCTTAAGTTAGTAAAAGAAATTTATCCAGTTTCCCAACGTGCGAAACAAAACATCGAGGAAATACGTTTTTAGGGCTGATACACCTATTATATACCAGTCAGCGATTATTACCTAACATTATGATGGTTTCACTGTGAATCAAGTCGATAATCGACAGTCATAATTTATATCACGCTAAAGAAGGCTGCACACGTTAACAAACGGCTGAGGCGAGGTAATGTGATCGCATAATGTAGCATTACCGTGTCTCACCTGGACCGATTGACGCCGTTTGCATAATCCTTAACTTTGGCTCAATACATATTGTTTTTTGGAAGAGGTTTTTGAAGTTTAAAGGCTAAATCTTGACTACCGGCTCAAAGTTTAGAACTTGAATTCGGTCTAGTAGTTGACCTAATTCACGGGGAAGCCATTTTGAAGTTGCCAGGCTTTTGAAAGTTGTTTGGTAAATTCAGTGACCATCAAAATTGTTATAAAAAACGTAATTCCACTATGTTGGGAAACACGAGGGAGAGTGCTTCCGCTAGTATATCAAACATGAAAGAGAGTGTGTGACTATGAGATCGACCACCGAGAAGAACGTTTAGAAAATGAGGCCGAAGCCGAGTTTTTTAAACCAAAGTCTTGAGAAAGACTGTTGGTCGAAACGTCAGTCACTTCCACCAACAGTCTTACTCAAGGCTACACTACCCTGGACGATCAACTTCCACAAACATGTCAAAACATGAATTACCGGTCCCCAGAATCCAACTCTAGCTACTCCCTTATAAATAACAATATCACCTCCTATAAAACATACACAACGACTGCCTCCCCACCTGATGAACACTATGCATTCACTGTTTACATGATTGATGTAACTCCCACATTGCAGTCACACATGGTACATTTAACTCTAATTTATCGTATGTCCCTTTTCCATCCCGAACGTAGCTTCAGAAACAACTCCGACCGAACGGTACCCTCTCTTTCTAAAGCGGTGAGACGTGTGAGATCATCCTAACTAAAACGTGGGATTACCCTATCTTACTTCGGTGAACACAGACCTTTTTCTGTCAATTACCTTCATTTTAGTTTTTTTTTCTGTTCTTGCTAATATTGGACAATATAATATCTACTTCCGCTCCCAAGTCTCGCCTGAAGACAGCAAATGAAGGTGGAAAGGGTGGTGTACCATGGTCAGTTGTGCACAATACATATATCTTATCTTTCACTATAAATCGCTGCTTTATTTTTTGATTGTGTACAATGTTTTGCATCCATCGTCTTGGCCCACTTGTGCGCATTTTAGCCTCAAGCCCAAAGCTCTACAAAAAAAAATACGGTATACACGACGTCATGGTAACTCGACTGTGGCAAGTATTACTGGAACCTTAAAGGTAAGAAACCAGTAACAATTTTTAAAAAGGACTGCTGTAACGAGGCAAACATCACATTTAATCTAAAGATAGAAATATTACGTTCTTCTAGCGGACAGATTAGAATAAACTTTAGAGCTGTGCCGATGGAACCGTATTCATAATTGATTAACTCCTTCCTGTCCGCATAGGTCCTCAGTGACATACGGAGACTTCAGCATTTAATTCTGGCCAACGCCAGACGATTTTACTCGTCTACGGGAAAGTCCTCGGACAGAAAAGAGTTAATCGTCGACAACAATCGATTAATAATTCATTCTTTTTGAGTTTGCATACATATATATATATATAGTTATATACATATATACATATATAAAATACATACATACATACACACACACACACACTCTTAAACGCGAGTGGTCAAAGCGAACGAAAACTCGCTTTGAGCTTGCGTATATTTTCATACATATATACATACTGAATGCCTTTGCTTTTGTTTATGTTGATAGCCTGCGGAAACTCGTTAACTGCGATCAACATGAAACCCAACACAATTCCGCTCGCTAATGATTCTCATGTTGTGAAGTGTCAAGGTTATTACTCTGGTTGTGTACTCCCGTTTTACGTATTACAATCCATTACAAATCGCTTTTATCAACTTTTTTGTTCAGGAGATACTTAGTTCAGCTATTTTTCAATAGCACCTCTTTGCACTTAAACGCAAGAGATCAAAGTGAACGAAAACTCGCTTTGAGTTTGCTTATATTTTCATACATACATTCCCGCTGAATTTCTTTGCATCTGTTTATGTTGATAGCCTGTGGAAACTCATTAGCAGTGATCAACGTGAAACCCAACACGTTTTCGCTTGCTGATGATTCTGATGTTGTGAAGTATCAAGGTTATTACTACGGTTGTGTACTCCCGTTTTGGCGCATTACAATCCATTACGAATCGCTTTTATCAACTTTTTTGTTCAGGAGATACTTAGTATAGCTATTTTTCAATAACACCTCCTGTACAGGAGGTTGATTAGGTCAAATAGACAATTCACCGGTGATACACAGTCTCATATTTAAACCAAACCAACGCGGTAAAGGTAGCAGTACTTTCGTCTTCGATGTTTGGCCACCGGCAACTACGTTTTGCACTTCTGACTGTCACCAGAAGTAGTCACTTTGAAAACCAAACGACATGACAACCAAAAGATGTTTCTGGGTTTATATAAAGGCGCATTGCATTGTGGTTGATTCTAATCGTTTGACCAACATGCAATGCTTGTGGAAAATTTTGAGATTTTGACCCACTGCATGAATTTAATTCAGACTAATAGTCTGCTTTACAGCAGAGTAATAGTCTGCTGCCTTGCTCGCTCGCTTCAGGCTCGCTAGCTGCGGCAGCAATCATTTAGACGTTCGTATCCGACTTTCGATAAAACCCGCACCAGGAACACTTTCGTGACTTTAAAGTAGTAACTGAAACAGGTGACTCGTGAGTTTTTAAATTCAACTTGCCAGCACATACGAAGAGAAAATCTTTCGTAGTTTAGATCCGTTTCAAAGATCGGTATTTGCTCAGGTTAGACAGCATCAAGATGAGCAAAGCCTAGTGTTCAAGCTTATTTGCATCGAATTCGGAATGTTAAAGGTCGAAGGAACTTGGACTTCGTGAACTTTATAAAAAATAGGGCAGTTGTTTTGGTGAGTTATACTTTGTTTATGGACACCTTTTCTGAGTAACTTAGTAATAAGTGAATGCGGTAAATTGAGTAATTATATTTATTTCATAATGTGTATGCCGAAGCCCCATTATTCAGAGTACATTTTGTCAACTTTAAGTCTTAGTAAATTTGGTTTGACATGCCTGGTACTGTTCCTTTCAATGTTTGATTTGGTGGTGTTTTATAGTGTTCTATTTGATAGTGATTTTTTAATTTTGATGCTGAAACATTATTATACTACCTGTTGTCGGCAGGTTATTCTTGAATTATTAATGACATTTCTATGACTTAGAAACTCGTAGTTTTGGCTTACGCCTGGTCACTTCCATAGCTCCTTCACAATCACAAAAGTATCTTCTCCTGGGCCTGGCACTTAATTTGTAGCACCTAAACCTCATGCGACAAATGTTTAACTGATTCAGCCAGTATTTCTCCAACTATGATTCCACGGTGTGTGTGAGTTAGCAAAGCGTTTCTTTTGGTTGCGTAGAAGAATGAATAAACTCTTGCCTTTTTTCAACGCCGTCCTGTTTGGATTCCTGGCTTCCTTTTCAGGTGAGCTCTTCCGTCTTTCGAGGTGAAATTTCACTTGGCGATTACTTTTGACTTTTAAACGCCACGACGTACGGTTCAACGTACACGATATTCTAGGAAGCAGATGTTATTAGTGTTGGTCATGAAGTGCTGCATGAACGCTCTGTCATACGGTGTTGAATGAACTTAAGACATGCTCTATTCAGTTGAACAGGGTTTAACCTTTTGGACAGGTTAAGACACACGACTGAACATTAATTGGTCCAGATGTCTCAACATGTGTTGAACAAATGTTAGTCTATGTTGAACCGCTTGCCATAGCCTTCGCGAAATTTTATCACGCAACATGTTGCTTCAAAAGTCAATATTAAAAATCGTCCCGCGTAATTGCCATTAAGTTGGAGGAGCTGAATCACTTCCTAGATGTCGTTCTAAAATGGTGAGCTTACTAACCTGCTTCTATCATAGTTTTTCTTGTATCACATTGGGATTTTTCGCATTATTGAAGGATTTTGCCGGACGCCTTCAAGAATTATTGGGCACCAAACTTTTTCGAACGATGATGGTCTATTAGTGTTTCAGTCTAACGCCAGAGTGTTTTACTGGGACTAATATCGGACGATTTAACTCTTCAGAGTATTTGTCGTCAGTAGCTTCGATTTGAAGGAGATTACATTATTTTCCTTTCTCAGTGCGATTCATTGCATCTTCAGCAAAGATTCTCTCGGCTTTGATACACCTCGCTATTTCAGAGTATTTGCGCTTACTTCGCATTTTGCGACGGTGATAAAAATGAATATAGTAGATGGCCATGCAAATATCTCCGATATTTTACAGTTACTGGATGATCTTGAGCATGATAGCAAGAATTATCGAGGCCAAGGTTTATGTTATCTGTCGAAGCCGATGGCTGAGGCGAATAACACAAACCGAGTCCATCTTAATTCTCGCTACAAATGCGAAAACCGAATTCAACATTCGTTTTATCATACAATATTGTCATATACCCATGAAGATAAAGCACAACAGGTGAAACACGCCATGACTAATGTAAACAAAATTAACGATAGTCGTTAATTGGGGAAAGAGTTAGAAGAGAGTTAATCACCAACGATTGAATTTGATAGGCTATCAGAGTATTTAGTATTCGCTTATGGTAATAGAATCAAAAGCGATTAGCAAATCAAAATTCCCATTTTATGACACGTTGACCAAATTCGTTCTAAAAAGGTTCAACTTTTATCAAAAATTTATACTAAAACAATCAGACAACTCACCCTCGTTTTCTTAGAGTACCAGTTTACTATCTGCTCAGAGAAAACTCGAGCTTGTTTATTTGTTAAACATGTGATGATATAAACGACGATTGTAAAACCTTTCGAAATTTTAGGTTTCACTTCTAAGCTTTTTTTGCAGTAAGGCTACAAAATGTTACACATGTTCGCTGTGATTTTATAATCTTGTAAAGGGCTAAAACGTATTAACTATGTACAGGGTGTCCCAAAAAAAAGTGACACTAAAGAAATTATCTTATTGTTCTTAAACCGCTCTTAAACGCGCGTGATTAGACACCTGGGAATTTAATGAAATTGTATTTACATTTAAAACGTTTTCGCTTCGTCCAAATATTTTAACGCCCGAGTCAAGCAAAACGAGTAAATGCGTTTTGCACTGCGGTTACATTCGGTGTTAGGGTAAATTGTGTTACAACAAATACTCGTTCTGTAGTCAATCGAACCATTATTGTTACTCCAACTGATCGTATGATTTACTTGTAATTTGACTATATGGTAATAGGAATTATTTTAAATTCCAGAAGCAGAAGTTTATGCACTTGTGGGTTTAGCATAGTGCTCAAGCATTCAAATTATAACAATAGGATAATTTCTATAGTGTCACTTTTTTGGGGGACCCCCTGTATAACAGGGACCTTTACCAAACTTGGCTGACGACGGCGAAGAATGACCAACCAATGTTTTAGAATTTAAGAGAAACCGCGGATCATTGACATCATATCAGATAACTAACGTTTGTTTTTCGATCTCTTGAAAGCTTGAAACCTTTTAAAGGGATTCTGTTTTATGGGAAGGTGTTAAACTCACCTCGCAGCTTTCAACGCTCTAACAGTTACGGTTGTCATGAACTCGTGAAAATGCTTCAAGTGACGTTGTCTGAAAAACGAGGACGTCGTTGTAATTGCTCTTGTAACTAAATACTATTCATTGTCTTTGTTTTGGATTAATAATTATGTTGTGTCAAAGCCGTCGTCTTTCACGTTCCCGTTGAGTTGCTAAAGCTCCCTAGTATAAGAAATCAAACGTTTTAGACCATGGATGTTTGTCATCTTGATTTCACAACTCTGAACCAGCACAATTAGAAATGATTAGAAAGAACAATCCATCATTTAATAAACAATAACATTCCTTTAACACACAACGTGTTCTCCTCTGGGAGTAACCTGGTGTAGTTCTAAACCTATAAATTTGACGAAAATTTTGGCGTACGAACCGTTTTAACCCTAATGATGACTTTTTAGTCGAAAACGTTTGGTTTGTTATATTGTATATAGTTAATATGTTTTAGCCCTTTTTAAGATTACTGCATAAAAGGTTTACATCGCTCTTTTTAAAGCTGAGCTCACTCAATTCTTCCGTAAAATATCTAATGATTGTTAATGCAATTTTCTGGTTTCAGGATTGTATTCATCAGTAATCAACTGCGGTTTTGAAGATGCTGGTTTGTGCGGATATAAACTAGACCGAAATGCTGGTGCGAATTTTACAAGGCACAATGTCTTTTCCCTTTCATATGGCGTAACTGCTCCAAATACAAGGGCTGAAGGTTGGAATAACAGTGCTTTCCTAATTTTCTTTTCGTTAAACTGTTTAATTCATTACTGTCCGAAATGTGTGATCACATTTTTCTGCGAACAGTCGTCAGGCTCGAGTTCTCGGAAAAGAGGTTTCTGGTCAGCAGATCGGAATCGAACCCGCAACCTTCTGGTGACGGTGAGATGCTCAAATTATCGCATCGTGGCATTTGCACTGGCAGCACATATGGCGAACCTGCCACGTGCCAGTGGACTGATGTAGGTGGGATTCTGCAGAGACTCTGCTCCAGTGAACTCATTGCCCACAGGAGGGGGCTAGGCAGAAGGAGCTGTTTTGTCATTTTGTTAACAATGTTACAACTAACAAATTCCGACTTGCGCTGAATCAGTTAATTTGTGGATTTTTTATTTTGTGCATACAAAACTGCGAATATCCATTTTGGCGTTATCTAATGGGTTACTCTAGATATGCGGCTTCGTCTATGAAAAATTAATTAATGTTCATTTCACCTGATTTCGTTTAATTTAACTGGTCATGGCATGTGGCTTGAGCGTGGCTCACACGTGAACACAAATACAAAAATAAGGACAAAACAAAAGGTAAAACAAAGGAATGAAGTCAAGCTTGAGATAATAAGGATCGTCTTAAGCATAAGCGTAAGATCATGGTCCAAGCGTAAGCCAAGTGCCGAACAAAAGACAAAACAAAGAAAAAGTCTTGCTGTTTTGTCTTCGCAAGTCTCAGAGGAGAAGTTATGTTTTGTTTTCGTGCTGATTTTATCCCTATGCTTGTGTCGTATGTGTGAACTAGAGTTTGGGTCATTTGGTAAAATTCCCACGGGCCATGAGAAGTTAATTAAATGACCCTCATCAAGCGGGATGTTTTATAGCTAATACTCCTCTTTTTAAATATATATCCTATAAATTCACGGCATTACCTTTCACCAATTTTACTATACTTGCTCAGTCAGCAGGGCAATGCACGACAATCCGACGATACATCTTAACTGACAGGTTTCGACTGCAGGTCTTACTGGATGGTTTCACTCAATCGTTCAAACTCGTAATTTAACCTCAGAAGCTTCCTATAGTAGACGGTTCGCGTGAAAAATATCAAGCTTTTAATTGTTTGGTTTATTCGTTTATCACCTCGGTCGAGCATTGACTCAATCTTTTTGGTATCAGGATAAATATTTTTTTTACGTTTAACAACAATCTCGTTTAGGTGATTGGTATATGTACACTTACAGTGGGATGAATTCGGGTGAGTTCGAAGCAAGATTAGAAAGCCCGGAAGAAGGCCCTGTTTTCAAGAAATGTCTGCAATTCTGGTATCACATGGGTGGCGATACGGTATGGTTGCTGAAGGTTTTTATGAAAACTTCGGAGGGATTGGGAGATGCTATCTGGATGGCAGTCAATGCCCAAGGGAGTCCATGGAAAAGGGCGTCAATTAAAATCAGTTCCTTTCGGCCTTTTCGGGTAAGTAATGTGGACAGACATACCAGTGAACTATATCTATAGCTACATCTATATCTATTTAATATATCACATTTCTGGCCACTGAAATGTCAAGTTAAGATGGTCGCCCCGCTGATCTCGATGTAAAAATATAACTGGATTGCGCAAATTTTTTTTACGATGCTACGAGACCACACGCTTGGTCAGTTAGCAGTAATTATTGTACAACATTAATTACAAATTAGGGAGAACCAAATGTATGATTTGCGTAGTAATAAAATTTTGCACTTGAAAAGCCAAAAACAAATTTTATGAAAAAGAGCATTAGCTACTCGGCTGCATCCTTATGGAACAGCTTACCAAGCTTATCCAAAGAGCAAAATATAAGCCTTAACAAATTCAAATTTATTCTCGACCGCAACTAAATTTCTGTATAATGTATATGTAAATAACAGTAAGATTTTTGTTTAAGATTTTTGTTTATTATTGTAGTTATTGATAGTTAAAAAATTTATCAACAAATGGCCTCTTGAAAACCAGGTGCCTGAGAGCCCTGAAGGGTTACCGTTTTTAAATATTTTTAAATAATAATAATAATAATAATAAATACAACATTCATACAAGGCAAATCTCGCGTGCCTGTACGTCGTAACGCACAACAAACTCGCACCATATGCAAAATACACGACACAATTGCTAAATCGTCGACACACGCCAAGTTAATGCACATACAGTACTTAACACACCACAAATATATCCCCCTGCACTGAATAAACCATCCTTACTTGATAGTCAAAAGGTTTGAGAAACTGCCGGAACTTAAGAATGCTTAAACTGACGTTTCGACCGAAGGCCCTTCGTCGGAGGGAAACGTCGTCCACTTCGCTCGAAACGTCAGTTCAAGCATTCTTAAGTTCCGGTAGTTTCTCAAACCTTTGGCTATCTACATAGCCGTTCAATACTGCCGACGCAGCACTCGAATTTTTACATCCTTACTTGAGTTGTTTGTCATTTGAAAATCAAGTAATTATTATCTTTTTTTCAGATTGTTTTTGAAGCACACTTTCGTTCTTCTGACCCTTGTGATATCGCAATTGATGACGTGAGACTTATGGATTGTCCTACTATCGGTGTGTTTCATACAATTGCTTTCGTAGCCAATGAAGGGGGGATACGGGAGGATGATCCCACCTTCCCCATGGGTCCCCAGCCCATTCTCCTAAAGCGGTCAAATTTGAAGAGAAATACATCTTCCAGGGGCGTGTTAGTTCCATGAGCATATAGTTGGACCACCTTGACAAAACGTCTGAGGATTTGCACCCCGAGGTCGAGGTCCCGGCCATGCCGTTGAATGTAATCATCCATGGGTTTAGAAGTATTTGTTTTTATCTCTTGCTTGGGGACATTAAGATCTTCATAAGCGCCCGTGAAACGTCACACGTCTACAGATATTACGTGAAATACTACAGGTATACCCTCACGTGAAAAAGGCCCCCAGGATTAGGTACAACTTCAGGTGTACATTTATCAACTAGTATAGTACATTTATCAAGTGTAAATTTATTAACGCTGGTTTCATGTTAATGCTGTTTGTTTGGAATTTATTTAGCTGGAGAGGTTATATCTCATGAACCATGGACTGAATGGAAGAAATGTAATCAGGCATGCGGAGCCAATTATCGATCACGTGTGCGCTTTTCGTATACTTCGAGTCTTGGGAGACCTTTCAATTTCACATACAATTTGCGATATTCGACAATCGATGAAGTCTGTTCCGGTAAGAAGTAAAAAAGCAACTACCATGATCAACGGTTGACTATGCTTCCTGTTAATTGCAGTTTTTACTCGCGGTTTTGTTTTAGCTAGTTTTCGGTAACTGTTCGGTTAGTCGTTCTTTTCCTGAAAGTAAGTACATTAGTAACTGCAGTTTTATGCTCTAATAGACTCATCCCTCCATTCATGTATTTTTGGAAATAATATCAATAAACAATAATTTGACATTTGTGGAAGGTTAGCAATTACTGCAATATGAAGCCAAGAAGATTATCTGAGGCTAATCATTGCAGTCATCTTCCTTTAAGACAATTGTAGAGTTGCATTGGCTTATTTTAATTCCGTATCGTTTTTGACACAATATTGACTTAACAGCACATCGCATGATTGTATTTTCTTTAGAAATTAGATTATCAGCGCGAAGTTTCAATGAGGTTATTTCTCTTACTTTTTTAAACTTATAATGAATAACTTGACCTTATTGCCTTTTTTCGCCCACCTTTTGCCCTTCATTAAAGCGAAAGCGTGTTCAGTAGAGCGATTGCCATCTTCAATAGGGCCTTTCAAACTTCAACAACGCTAATCAAATTATAATTGCGCTAAAAGTAAATTCGTTTACAACAAGTAATTGAATATTCCGTTAAATTGAAATTCAATGAGGAAAATGGGGAAATCAACAAAATAAAATATAAAGTCAATTAGCGATAATATGTCGGTATATGTTGTACATACAATTACACACGATGGCACTTAAAACGTTGTTTTCACATACATGCGGCTAGACTGAACGTTACAATGACTGAGCCAAGAAGCAGAGAGAATTGGATATTATCCTTGTGTCAGTTGAGCGATCGAACCCCAAAGGATCGACCATTGTAAGATATAGTCTTGTTCTGGTTCTTCAAGTAATATGTCAAACACGAGACAGAGCGTTTCATCCGATATCCAAATACCGAGAAGTAGGGTGAAAACGAGGCAATAGCCGAGTTTTTCGAACCGACTTCGAGGCGTTTGGATAGAGGATGGGACACTCTGTCGAGTGTTTGACATGTCATCTCAAACGAAAAGATATTTTGGGAGAAAATCGAGGTGAAAGTTGGCTTAATTTATGCAAGTTTTTCATCAGATATCCAAACGCCAGATTTCCTTTGTGCTTTTCTCATGAATTATTAATGAGTTCGAGATATAACAGTATTGACCTTCCCCTGCTATCCTGCGAATTCTCTGTATCCTTCTTTTTTCAGTCATCGTCGCACTTACTTTAGCCGCACACATCTGAAAACGACGTTTCAAGTGCTATATCTTGTGCAACAATTTCCAGTAGACATTTCCAGTCTTGGTAATTATTATTACCAGTCTTCTTCATACAACATATATCAATATATACGTGTTATTGCTTATTCACTCTTTATTTATTTTTTCGATTTCCCCATTTTTCTCATTGAATTTTGATCGACGCTAATGAAATACCATAAATGCTAATGTTTTTTAAATTGACATTATTGAACTTCAATTTAACGAAATATTTACTTGTTGTAAATGAATTTACTTTTAGCGCAATTATAATTTGATTGGCGTTGTTGAAGTTTGAAAGGCACTATTGAAGATGACAATCCTCTAATGAACACCGCTTTTGCTTTAATGAAGGGCAAAAGGTGTAGTAGAAACTAACTAGTGGACTATCACTAATCGTGCATTCTGATTGGCTGACCTACCAATGGCCTAACAGTGATTCTCTCATTAATAGCGAACTAGGCCAATTAAAATCAAAGAAATGACGCAAAACTCTCGATTTACTAAAGTTAAAGATGAGTTTTTGGATCATTTGTTGGAGAAATCAGTTCTTGAAAAAACTAGAAAGGCAACAAAATATGGAATGAAAGTTTTCACATGGTAATGCTAGCAACAAATTAAAATAGAGAATTTATGTATAATTATTTCTTTAAAATAATCTTTTTTTATCCGACTAGCATTAAAAAACTTGACATTGTTGTATATAAACTGATAATAAACTCAGGCATCGCCCTCGTTGACTATCTGCACATAGACAACAAAGCTGAGTCTAATCGTTAATTAGATATCGAGAGGCGTAGCCAAACTTCTGTTCTTAAGGATATCCCGGACAGACACTATTGTTATACAGATCTTACATTGTATTATCTACAATCTATTACAGTACACTCCGCATTATGCAATCTGCAGTCTATTAAATAATCGTTAGAAAAAGGAAAAACGGCACTTTAAATTGCCGTTATAGGTTAACTTATGCGCTGACAATGCGAACTTTTTTTTTGTAGAACAGCACCGTTGGTACTTTGACAATTTGAAAGACGGCTTGTTTGGCGACGAATACGGGGAAGCTGATGCCGTGGTGGCTGCAGGAGCAATGGATAGCGACGATCAAGTGTTAACGATTAAAGAACATCAGGACAGTGTAACCATTCCTTTCGTGATAGAACCGTGCATCTTCGGGGATCAACAGTGCGAGGAAGGTTTTACTCTGTCCTTTTGGGTTTATTTAAAAATCCAAGAAGGTATGCTCTTTGGACGTTCACCAAGCAAGCCAAACAGTAATCTAAATATAAAACAAAACATATACCGAATATAATCATCTTGTAAAACTCAAGATATGAGTCAAAAAAAAAACGAGAGAGAATGTTGAAATGGTAATATTTCGAATTTATTACAAATTCATCATCAGACCAAGTGACTTGAATTAAATAACAGCGGTCTTTATATTTACATCATTAGAAAAGAAGCTAGATCTATTTACATCTCAGGTTGGCAACGTGATTAATTATCAGAGTGTGAGAAGGATTAAGAGTGGTGAAAAGTGGCATCACCTGAAACGCGTCAACTCTTTGCTAGCTTTGAGACCGGAATTTAACTCTGGTGTGTCAAATTTGATTAAAAGATCTTCTAAAAACAGTAGAACATTAGGAGTATAAGAGCTACGAGAGTGAAGGCTTTTCTTAATTGTGAACACGCATTATATCTAGCTGATTTAAACGATATTGTGAACATGCATTATATCTAAAGGTTTTTCTTAATTGTAAACACGCATTATATCTAGCTGATTTAGACGATTCAAGTCACCTGGTCTGATGATGAATTTGTAATAAATTCGAAATATTACCATTTCAACATTCTCTCTGGTTTTTTTGACTCCTACCTTGAGTTTTACAAGATGATTATATTCGGTATGTGTCTTGTTTTATACTTTCTCAAACTATGTGCTGGCCATGGTTTTTTAATCTAACTATAAGTACAGAAGTTTAAAAGTCTTTATAGCTGACTAGCCTAAGGTGGCTCTATACAGTTTTGTTGAAAAGTGAAAAAATGCAATTTTGTTGGTGAAATATAAGAGAATAATTATTTTTGAGGAAAATGAAACATTCCTATTGCTAGAGACACACTTTTGGCATCGATATATTTACTTACGAAAAGTAATCCACAGGCCGACTTTTCATGGAAGAACCACTTAAATTAGCGGAAATATTTTTAGAATAAAAATTCTGTAGCTCGATTTGTTTTTCTTCCTCATCGACAGAGCACATATCTCGATCTCAGCTGACCATCTTAGTCTGGGCTCACTTTTCTTCAGTGCGCATGCTCCTCAACCTTTAAAGCCAGGAAAGTTCCTGAACCCCTGATGGGAATCGAACCCGTAACCTTCTGAAGTCAAGTGAGATGCTTTTTCCCGGACAAAAATCGAACAAAAAGTGAAAATTTTCCCGGAGAAAAAGTCGGAAAAAAGTGAAAAAATTTGAACATTGAACATTGGAACTCAGCCAATTTATTAACTCACAATCTCAAGTTAAAACCCGTCAGGGATCCAGAAACTTTTCTGCGTTTATTGCTTGTCGAGCGTACGGACTTGTGATTTGCACACACGTAGCTACCATATTTTGTACAATAGTGTCTTAACATTTCCTTGAGTTTGCTCCTGTAATCTCAGTTTCAGAAGTTTCCAGTATTTTATCTCCAAACTCCGAAGGGGCACCAGGTTTGAGAATGCTACTGTCCAACGTCGAAACTGTACGTCTAACTATGGATACCAGAAATGCAACTTGGGGTGTCAACACAAGTATCTCTCAAGCTATATGGGTTCATGTGACCGTCACGTGGAGTGAGTGTTTTGGTTTAATTTATTATGAGAATGGTAACTTCAAGGAACATGCAGGACTTTTTGACAGAAAGGCGTTATCGAGCTCAGGATCTAATGGTTCACCAACGGCAGTCGCGAACACTTTATATATAGGAAAGTCACCTTTTGCTCAAGGTGCCCTTTTCTCGATGTCTGAGTTAGTGATTTGGCGTGGACAGCTATCTCCGGCCGATATCGAACTGCTTTCTCGGAAAGGTAAATGTCATGACTGCAGGAAGAGTTTGGAGTGATTTGCTTTGCGGGATGACAAACACCAGGGGAGTGAGTGGTGAAGAGGAAAGACGAATGTGGCAGAAAAGTTAGTACAAGAAGTTTGACACTGTCAGCCAAAAGGTTATCATTAGATCCCATCCTCCTAATCACCCTCTCTAGAGAGGATCGTTTAATAGTATTCTGAAATTTAAACCGATCTTAAATATTAATTTGGTTTTTTGGTTTCCGCTGAGCTTCAACCGACATGCAGTGGTTTGTGAGATCCTGGGCAGTTGTCATCGTATTTTTAATACCACTATGGTGACTCAGACATTTTACAACGGAATCTCTCTTTTTTTTTCAATTCTTGCCCATTGCCGGGGGCTTCTCCAAGTTTCGAGTGCCTTGTAATATTTTCACAGGCCGTACGTTCTTACAAGTGTAATGCCTACCTTAAGCCCGAGAATGCATTCCAGCGCATATATCAGAATCAACTGGCTCGTGGTCCCTCATGCAGAATACATGCCCGAACCTGAACTGATGCATTGCAGCGTAGGCAGTAAAACGTAAAACAAATTCCAAAAAAAGTCACCTTATAAACTCAAAATTTGAGTTGAATGAGAAGACAAAGGTTGAATGAAGGTGATAATTCGAGTTTATTTTAAACTCATTGTCAAATCTGTTGAGCGTTTGCAATCAATCCCTTGAGATTTAGAAGACAAAGAAACGTCGGCCATGACGTCACGTGCAAACCATCAATACTAAAGTTACAAGCAAGCCATGATTCTATATATAATATTCAGCGATGACATCATCAGTAAAGAGAGATTATAATAGCATGTGGTGGTAGCACTGGTTGCCGATATATTTGACAAGTTTGATTAATTACGGGAGGAGGATCAGTTCTTTGGTCGTTTTGAGGCTGCGGTTCAATTCTGGCCAGTTGATTTTTTATAAATAAAGCTTCTAAACCCAAGAGTAGGTTGTTATTGTTAATTTTACAAGAATGAAGTATTTTAAAGTTATTAACTATTAAGTTCTTGAAAGTAAGAGAACTGTTAGATGGAGGAAGTGGAATATCGTTAAGAATGTCAAAAAGGTTATTTAGGTTGACGAGGTATTTTATGCCATCGCAACTGAGGAAGTGACTGGCCACGGCACTATTTTCAAATTTGGAAGAATGCTCAGATAAAGGTTTGTCCAAACAGCGTTCTGTTCACTTTCATCCAACTTTTGTCTTGTTATTCAACTCGAATCTTGAGTTTACAACGTGATTTTTTGCGGAATTTGTTTTATTTTATACTTTTTAAAAATTATCGGCTGACAGTAGATTTTGCGCAGGCAGTTTTGGGCGAATTGTAGAAGGATGAAAAACTGCTGAAACTTACAGTTTGATTTCATATCTCTTTATCCGTTTTACATTCTTTGTTTTGTAGTTCATCAGACAGAAAGGTTTGGATTTCTGAAACCGGTCGACGGCAGCTCATTCGAGTGGGCTAAGCAATATTCTTCTACTCCAATGAATGACACTGGTCTCTCCTTTAGTCACCTGCGAAGTGAATTCGGTAAGGAATTCGCAAGATTCAGAATATTAGCTCCAGTTTTGAACATTTTTGATAGCCCGATAACCGATTTTTTTATCGAAGTTTCCAACTGATGGACTTCAAGAAGAAGCCAGAGACTCCTTGCTGTCGTAACCCCATCCTTTGACGAGTGTAAAATCGTCTGATGTTAATCAGAGTAAAATAATAAAATGAATATTAAAGGAATGGTCCATGATTTGGCGTGCTCCGTTGAGTTATGGATACACGTGGAAAGTTGAGAGGATGAAAAAAGCGTACGAATTGCTAGAGGCGATAGCCGAGAGCAACTCTAGATTTTTGACTGCTCTCCCAACCTCCCAATACATCCATGACTCAATGGAGCACGGCACATCATGGGCAATTTCTTTTATAACATAAATTCTAAGCCAAAATAACCGAAACCAAGCTCTATTTCGCTGATGAAAAATTACTTTCTCCGTACGTAAGCCAAAAATTTGGAACAACGGTTTCTCGCTGTTTTCCCCGTGCTCCATCCGAGAATTTGGCCACTACCAAAATGAGTTGAAGACTGGTGACGAGATAAGAGGGCTGTCTGGGCTGGTGTTCTTAGGATCATTAGGAGGGACAGTTTCATTGTTTTTATCCCCCAAAAGTACTTTGCTCTTACTCGTCACCAGTATTCCACTCGTTTTGTTAGGCCAATGGGAGGTGACGTTATATTACATTTGTGTTATAATAGGCATAACATGAAATGGTAGATATATTTGGTGAAAGAAATTTTCTAGTATGAGAGTGATATTCTTTTAAGACCCAACCGAGACCAGTTTCGAAACACCGCGACCCTGCGAATCTTGTGCAGTGAAAATCTTGCGAAGGCCGTTGCCGAGACGATGGACACGAGCAGCTGAGAGCATTACGCTAGATTTGCAGAGCAACGGCTTCGATTCCCCGTCAAAGGCGCTAGAGTTGCATTTTCCCATACTGATCCCGGTTGGGTCTTAAAAGTATATCATTCTGACACTTGAAAATTTTCTTCTACCGAATATAAATACCATTTCATTTTATCGTGTGTAAATGCCCAGTATTCACTCAGTCGGTTTTACCACCATTATAAATATAGAAGTCGTGGCTACGCTTTCGATTTTCCTTCGATTTTCTTAGCTTATATGCTTTGTTTCCCTAAAATAGTTCGTAAATGTACACCTTCAGATGTATTCGTTGGATAAGTAATATACCATCCAAACTGTACGGGATTTACTACGGCTTGCCTTGTGAATGCCCATAGAGTTTGGCCGCTCATATTGTGCATATTACTTGCATCATTGTTGGTGAAATTTAGGAAGTGGTCATTTGAATTGCACCGCAACCACAGGAAATTGGCGAAATTTCATGAGAAAGTACGTGAATAACTTAATGAGGTAGCTAAGTTATGTGTCAACCTCCAGAAACGAAAGGAGTCTGCCAACGATGATACAATAGATGTTAACGTACAACTGGATCACCTTTTCAAGGCTGAAAACCCTTGCCTACAACGACCCTGCCTTCTTATCATCTGTAATGTAATTTTCGTTTTTGATTGTGTTATTCTATGGTTTCAGAAATAGACGTGAACCAAGTGGATAATAAACCCGGTTCTTGTCAAGAGATCAAACTTTCAGGGAACGATGGTGAAGATAAACATTACATCATTTACCCGCGTGGCTCGTGTGGTGATCCATTAAAAGTATATTGTGCTGACATGAGTAGTTCATCGCCGAAAGAATATGTCGATGTTGATCCAGCTGTCAATTATGCACGTGGCATGCCTTGTGGAAACGATCCTTTTGCTTCGGGCACAACGACATTCGACAAGGTTTGGATTTCGATTTCTTATTTATGGTTTCTTCCTGCATACTCCCTCCCTTTCTGCAGTTTCCTCCTGTTGCTCAAGAGATTCTTGAAGAAAATTATTTCTATTCTCATGTTTTATGTTATTTCTGGTTTTGATTTTGGGGTGAGCTGGCTCGTGATATATGTATAGATACAAGTAGCAAGTTCAGAATCATATGAGTAGAGTGCTCGATACCAGGGTGTTCGACAAAATGACAAACTTGGATTACTTCATTTAAACTTTAATCACTACAAATTTGTTTCCAAAATAAAAATATACCAGAATGAACCAGAACAAGGAATGGCTTTGGTAGTAAGAGTGCTCAATATTTCAAAAAATTAGAGCAGTATGAAATAACATGAAATAAACTTAAAATGTCTTGTGTCGCTACTCCGAATTTCACGCAACTATACGATCAGCAGGCAACAAGTTGATAATGGTTCCGGTCTGGTCTTATATAGACACGGTGACGTAGTAGCTATGGAATGCCGTTTTCTTCCTTGGGCTTCTAAAGTTTTTAATCTTGAATTTGGTCTTGTGTCGGCACGTTGATACAATTTCGTCTCTTGTTCAGCAAAATCTTTTTGTCGGAAGAAAACAGCATTCCATAGCTATTACGTCACCGCGTCTATATAAGACCAGACCGGAACCATTACCAACCTTTTGCCTGATGATCGAATAGTTGCGTGAAACTCGGAGTAGCGATACAAGACATTTTAAGTTTATTTCATATATATCGTATATATATATTACTAATAAAGTTCTTATGAAGTAACTTGTGTTTTCATCATTACTGTTATACCGCTCTGCGTTTGCGTTAAGCACTCTTTCATATATGATTTTACACACGATACTTGCTATCAACACGTTGTATATCATATATATATATATGTATAGATATATATATATATAGATGTATAGATATATGTATATATATATATATATATATATATATATATAT
>JBAHVQ010000223.1:485999-497326 GCA_036872915.1 Nanipora kamurai
AAGGAACTCGTTACGACGCTTAGATCACCCCTGATGAAGAGACTAGACCGGAGTGTCGAAACGTTGGGTCGTAAACTGTAATTTCTTTAAATTACGTTCATAAAATCTACAAACCAGAGTAGCATTTGGTATGTCGGAAATTCCTTCAGTTACTTGAGAATTGTGATATAAATAGCTCCTTTTCGAGATATTTGAAGTAGTTTGTTTCGTATTCCTGTGAGCAATACCAAATTATTAAGGCAATTATAAACTCTGTAAATAAGTAGCGACTAACGAGTAATGATGATGTCTCGCGTTTTATCAACTAAAGGTATTACCACAATTTCCGCTAAATTGCCGACATGCGAGCGGAAGTGCTCTAACAGTATGTCAGAATGAGTTACCGGTATCGGCGCCATAACACTTAATAAAGGAGATACATTCCAAAAAGTTGTCAAAAAAATTTGAAAGTAATGCTATTGAAGTATTTTTTTGACTTGTACTGAATAACCTGTGGAGAAAAATAATTACTCAGGAAGAAAAGGAAGTACCTGTTTTGTTCCGCATATATACTTGCTAACTTTAAAGAAATCTCAATCACCACATCATCGTTCTATATAAGAAAACATTAGTTAGGTTAAAATCAAAAGTTCGATTTGATAATTAATTCTTTCCCGGCAGTACCAGTCTTCTATCATTTTATACACTGGCTAACACAAGACACTGGTGGAAAAAGACGCTCTACCTGGAAAGGGTTATAATAAACTCTTCCCCACGAGGTTTTGCCTTTTATTATTTTCCTCAGGCTAAAGCCAGACGATTTTGCCTGTTAAGGGGAGACATTCTTCCTGGAAAAAGTTCATGAATTTACCCTCCAATTGTTCGTAATAAGGTTACTGTTGTTGACCTATTTAGTATAACTACGCACATTTTTTCTATTCTTTGTTTCCATGTTTAAGTGACAAGAATTGTGAGCGCACAATGCCAGTAAAGGTCGAGATATCAGCTAACCAAGCCGTACATGGGATCGGAATTCATTGGGTTGACAAATTTGATTTTTGTCGACCCAGCCATAGCTACTATCAAGTTCCTACAGAGAAGACAAGTTCCGAACAACAAACGCAGATTATGCTCAAAAAAAACTGAACGCTCAAATATAACATTATAAAAGCATTCAGATCCATTGGATGCTAGTTACCGTTTAATTCAAGACTCGACTAAAGTAAATACTCTCCAGAATCTTAGTATTGACAAATAAACTGCGAGCGACTTTACTGATTTGCGTTCAAGTGCACGGATAATTTGTTCACTGCATATTATACTTTAGCTATTAACATCTATTGAAAGAGTCCGGTTTACCCTACTTGTTCCATGGGATATCAATACTTGCAGAGTCTGTTTGTAATAATCTTCAGCTTCAGTCAGTTTTCCGAGGACGTGCTTGATATTAGCCAGCTATTAGAGGGACAAATAAACATATACATACTGCATTTAATATACACACCAAAGAATTCACAAAATGTCTTACACAGTATAATTACTATTTTGTGTTTTACGTTTATCATTAAATATCAAGAGTTCCAGCTGATCATTGTGGATATTAAAGTAAAGTGGTGGGTTTTTTATTAATAGTTATTGCAAATTGGATTGCTTCGTATGCCGTCTTCATGGATTTTAAATTTTGAGGTCAGCTTAATACTATTAAAGTCTTAGGAAATTTTTACTGATCAAACCTTGGAACGCCATGGACTCAGAAAAACTTTGAGTTTCAGACGGGATACGAACCCGCAACCTTCTGAATGCTAGACAGACGCTCTAACCATTAAGCCACTAGACTTCTAACTGAAGATTTGCCGACATCTAACGGCTTGCAGTCCAGCAAGTCATTGCCGACTGGCTCGTCCCAGGTTTAAGTACCGAAAGTAACCTTGCTCTGCCGTCTGAGTTCTAGTGGCTCAATGGTTAGAGCGTCTGGCTAGCATTCAGAAGGTTGCAGGTTTGAGTCCCGTCTGAAACTCAGAGTTTTTCTGAGTCTATGGCGTTCCACAGTTTGATCAGCAAAAATTTCCAAAGACTTTGATGGATTTTCATTTTCAAACTGCACTTTTTTCACAATAATTTATATTTCACTTCACGCAATGAAGTCAAATTGAATATTAAAAGGTATAAAGCACTATTTTTAGAGTGTTCTTGGTTTTTTGAGAATACCACTCTTTTATAGGCGGACAAGATGGGGAAGTTGGAAGACTGCAACCCCCCGCCGCCCAAACCGTGGATAGTAAGAGTCATTCGAAAAATTTTTTCAACTTGGCCATCCCGAAATTTGGGTAAAACCTGTGTTGCATTGTTTGTTTGTATTTCATACTCATATCCAAATGGTGCCAATAATGATAATAAATGGTGTTTATCTGTCGTACCGTACGACATACGGACTGAGTAATCTTGCAGTAAAAAAAAGAACAGTTAATAACTTATTGAATTATTGAATTGGTAAGTTAGGCTCTTTTGCTAAGAAAAATGTTTTTGATTGTTTTTTTTTAATATTTTCCTCACAACATTTGAGTTTGCGGGCTCTACCTCCGTCTGGGACTAAGAAAACATATTTCTTGACCAACGTCTTCTTATCATCTATTTTGTGTTGCAATGCTATCCTTTATTTTATATTTATTTTTAATATTCTTTATACAGGGTAGTCTTTCAGCAAAGAACTGATCTTCAACAATTACTACGAGTACACAAACTACTTCTCTTCCACAATGATTCCATCATATGAAATACAGTTGACCGCCCAACCCCGGATACTAGTTATTTAGCTTTAAATAGATATCTTAATACAAATATAGTATGAGGAAAGATAAAAAGTTCCTTTTTGTACAATCGTCTAGGAAGTAACAAAATATATTACAAAGAGCCCAAAAAGGTAAAACCTAGTGAACACATTCTAACAAGCCCGTGACGAATTACATACTTCAGACATGTATTTCATGACACAACTCTTTCCTGGCCGTATAGGTCCTCAGTGACCTATGGAGACTTTAGTATTTTACTCTGGCTAACGCCAGACGATTTTACTCGTGAAGGGGAAAGTTCTCGGCCAGTAAAGGGTTAAAAAACCCCCCAGAACCGTACGGTCTCTGGCCGCATAGGAAAAGTCACCATTCAGGCACCCTTATCACCGTGTGGGTAAAACTAACCTGATCAATGATAAACACAAGCTTTGTTGTAAGTGCTGACATTCTTTGGAGGGACTGTTCTGAATCAATCTGACGTTTCACTTTTACTAATGCCTCTTTATACAGTTTTGTTGCCTTTTCTTTCTGATTTTCATCAATATCTGAAGTCTATAGGAAACATTTCAATATCACTGAGCACAATAAAAAGCAGATCCGCAATGTGCACGTCCTTTGGTCTCATCTCTAATTGACTTGGGCTGATTATGGCAAGATAGTCATATCATTAATCGTCATTCATTTACGACAGACCATTTCATAAAGGGCATATGTAACACAGGTGACGGTTATGCGTTGAAAAGACATCTCAAGCCTATTCTTGGATTGTTTTTTTTTGCATTGTTTAAACTTTTTAACGATGAAAAATTTACGCTGATCAAGGTTTAAAATGGTTGTTTATCGGTCACCGGACGCAGACGGTTAAAGATCGACAGTGAAGCGAAAATGATCGCCAGCATGATGATACTCTACCAGTAATATGATGGAATTTAACAACAGGGTCTCCAAGAAAATGCCCTACTAAATTTGAAAAGTCATAATTTAATCACTTACATAGCGGTATAAGATTCTGTTGAAATTTCACACCATATAAAGTAAGAACAGAGATTCAATTTAGCTATTTAACCATACTACATTATGTACTTCCTTTTAAAATATGTAGTGCTTAAATGTTTAATTGGGGCATTTTTTGGGAGAGTCTGTCTATGGGTAAATCTTCCCATTTCTGGATCTTTCCACTAATTTTATTTAAAGGTATTATTAACCAGATTCGCAAGATCAATTCTAAACTTGACTGAAAGTTGGCTTAATTACTGGGAGCTTCCTTCAACATCTTGCCGATCACCAATTCTTCTCTCAACTGCAATCTAGCCTCCACTTCTCTTTCAGAGGCACCGTTATCAGATTATCAAATATTTGTTTCAGCAAAGGGCCTAAAATTGTTCACAACTCCAGGCCTACAGATTTTTTTTAACTGACGAGGAGGCTCGTGAATCCCAGACGGGAATCGAACCCGCAAGCCTCTGATGACCGCTGGACAAGAGGTTCGGTTTCGATTCCCGTCTGGGGCTTAGAAATCGTTTTTCTGAGTTAACGATCTTGACGAATGTTTGCATGTCGTCTGAAATACACAAGTACCAATATGCACAAAGGTTGTGTTTAACATTCAGGTAACAAATAATGTTAAATTAAAGGTTCCTCAAGCTTGTATACTCAGAAACGTTTCCTGAACCCCCGACGGGAATCAAACCCGTAACCATCTAGGATCGGTTGGTCATGGCCCGGATAGCTTATCCGCCGGATAAGTCGAAGCGACTTAGCAGCGTGATCCAAGCACCCAATAACCGAAATTAAATAATATCCACTGAATTGGGAGGTTGCATCTAGATTGTTATATTTGACAGATAAACTCCCTGATCACTGGTTAGAGTGCATGTATCTCACCAGCGATTAGACAGTTACCGGTTCGGTTCCGGTTATGGCTTCAGAAAACTTTTCTGAGTATACAAGCTTGAGGAGTAGGCACATTTAAAACCCACACAAACATCAAACTACCACATGCCGTACAATGAAGAATGGCGTCCATTTAAAAGATTGTTTCGCTAGTGTAAGCTAAGACCAAAGCCATATCATAGTCAATGCCACATTACTTTTTATTCCGTTCGAGATTACTCTTTAGTCTTTCTTGCAGTATGAAATGATCGAGAAATTAGTTAAGGTATAGTTACTGTAGTATAACCTCTAATGAAAATTTTTCTTATCATGCAACATACCCGAGCTGCCTTGATTGTTTTGTCGATTTCATCCATTTTCTTATCAAATTTGTCGAGGGCTAGTTTCTTGTTCCAGCCATAAACCACTCCGCCACCTACACCTAAAATAACATAGACTAATAAATCAATGTTTGTAAACAAGTACTTTGCAATTAAAAAACGCTCAGCTCTACTCTACTGAAGTTTAACCATTGCGCGGGCACGTGTATGGGGTGGTACAAGTTTAATTGCACGATAGAAATATCAGGTGTAAGATTTAATCTTCTTGTAAATATCAGTTCCCTGCAGATAGTCATTGTGAGGTATAAGAAATTGTTGAATATAAGGATCAGTTTTGAAAATGAAACTCTAGGGCCTCCGGAATTTAACACTCGAGCCCGAGAATCTACTGCAGAGTTCTGCCAGCTGAGCTACGGCGGCTGTTGTCGAAAGTGGTCAGCAGTTCTGTGTATATGTCCATGGTGATGCCGGTGAAATGAAGGGTATATTCAAGGAATATTTGGCATTTGGACTCGGTAGCATGAAACGATACTTATATTTGGTGAAGAAAGTTTTCGAGTGTCAGACTGCAATATCCTTAAGACCCAACCTACGAAGTTAAACATTACTCTGCGTCTGAAGTGGTACACCATATTGTACAGTACACGCAAGAGAATTCACTAATGGCAAATAATGATAATGACTATAATAATATAATAATAATAATAATTATAATAATAGTAATACTACTACTAATAATAAATATAACCAGAAGGAGTGACTGAATCGGAGGAGGCCAAGCTATTATGGGATTTTAACATACAGTGCGACAGGGCAGAAGAACATAGTGGTAGTAGAAAATTGTGAAAGGATTTGTAAAACAATAGATGTAGCGGTGCCGAACGACAGCAGGGTCAATGTAAATCAACTGGCTTTATGATAATAACCTGGTTGTAAATCTTAAAAAAGGAAAAACTGAATCTATCCTGTTTGGTACACCTAGTAAACTGTCCCAAGCTGAGCAAATCGATATATTGATTGGAAATACACTGGTGAATGAAGTGGAAACTTATCAATACCTCGGAGCCGAGTTAAAATGGATAAATCGTTAACCTGTATTGAGCAAAAAGACAAAATGTATAAAGAAGCTATGAAAAGAGTTAAACTTCTATCACGTATACGGTGTTATATTAGCCCAGACAGTTTCTTAAGCGATGATAGAACCAATTCTTCTCTATTGCAAGCTCGTTTGACAAATTTCAGAAAGTGCGAGACAGAGCCTTTAAAATTGCGTATGGCAATACTATCCAAAATAACTTGACAATGTTAGCAAATATCCGAAGAAGAATTTGGGCCATATACCCAATGTATAAACAGTTTGGCTCCCCAGTGCTTTGATGGCTATTTTCCAAAGCTTTCGCGTGGAAAAGGTACACGTGGAGATAGTAATAAACTGCTTCTGCCGAAAGTTAGAACTGAAACTGCAAGGAAACGTTTTGCATTCCAAGGAGCAGTCCAGTACAATAAATTCTCGGACAGTTTTACGAAAGAAATATCATTATTAAGATTTAAAGAACAATGTAAACATTTTAAATTTCTAATTGTATGAGTTTTTTTTTAGTTTTTAACTTTTAACACATTTATAGCAGCTTAGTATAGCTGAACGAGTAAACCTGTAAAAATATAGTTAACAACACAAATCACCAAACAGCAAGAATGAGTCAGGGCACAGATATGACAGGCGTTGAACATTTACGACACCAGCCTGTAGTTTATGCACAATCATACTTCTTAGTTATCAAGTAGTTCACATCCCTGTAGGTGTAAATGAACACTGGCTTATGTTCAAGATAATCAGTTGTTTGTTTTACTTCTCACTGACAATGTATCTTCCTTGGGAAGGGTGTTGTGTGAGCCCGCAGTCAATCGCATGTATTAAATATAGAACAATAATAAATTCAGATTCGAGTTTCACCACTTTGGCTTATGTTATCGTGAGACTGTTAATAATACTTTGTAAAGTCACAAAAACTGTAGTACATGTTATATCCTTGCATTTTTGTCTTCCAGTTTGTTTTTGTTTTCCATGGCAAATAAAAACAATGGCTCTTTTTTCTTTTTTTTTCTTGCATTTTTGTCTCTCAGTTTATGGTTTTCAAGTCAAGTCAAATATATTCACAATTTTTAGTACAAAAAAGTAACAATATAGATATTTTAACAAATAAATCAAAGAACAGTTAGGTATCTAAAAATACAAAAATATTTACATAAGTATGCTGAGACCAAAGTAGCAAAGCTTTCAGGTTGGTTTCTGAAAAATACTTTTCTAATTAAGTTGAAAAATGCAAGTTGTGACATTAATTACTGATTACACTCATTTGTTTCTTTTAAGCTCTTGGATATGCAAAGTCATGGAAATAAACTATTGGTCAATTTCGGCAATCAAGGTACCAGGCGGGGTCTCAATCGAGTAATAACCTTTAACGCCCAGCAAATAACTTTAAGAAAAACCGTGGCATTGAGGTTTAATAAAATACTTCAATGCTAACGTTTCGTTACAACTAGTAATATCATCAGAGCGAAATGATTACAGCAATAACTTCTCGGCTGAATTGACTTAATGATTACAGACAGGTAGAATAATAATGACGCACACCAGAAAATCGTAGGTGAGAAGTAGGAGTGCGGTCAAAAAGTCATCTTGAAAAATCATCGAAGGAAACAGTATGTCCGGTTTGTCTCATGTGATAAAATACTAGACTGAGGGTGAGTTGATACTTTGTTTCTCGTGTAAGGTGAAATGCCCATATGTTCGCAGATACTCGTGTGGAAATTCCGGCATGTTTCGCCGATATACGAGTTGCATTGTTGACACGTAAACTTGTAAACTACGTGGGATCTTAAAGATCTAGATCTTTAAACGGAAAAAAAATTTGAAAGACGGCAAACAGGTCGAAATACAAACTGAACACGAATGTGTGGATAAGCGGATGTGATTAATTTGGAAAGAATCTGAAAACCATGGTTTCCTGTGAAATGTAAAATAATCGAGATTTGTAACTTAGGTGCCATCAGAACTTTAAGCGGAGGGTTTAATATTTTATCTATGAATTCTCGAAAACGTAATCTAAAAAACGTTTCGGATACCCATTCTCAAGTAGATAGGTCTTAAATTTTGTAAGCTCTTGAAGAAAGGTTGTGTAAGACGAACATAATTTGAAATACCGAAATAAACGAGCGTAGATGAGACCTTTTCGTAGACAATTGGTAAGAAGCTTTCAAAATTGCTAAATAGTCCAGTAAAGGTTGGTTTACGGTCGACAGAAGTAACAAAGGATTTAGTAGAACGACAAATATTAATATTAAGAAAAGGCAAGCTTTTATTAGTTTCTATTTCGGAAGAGAATTTGACGTTGGGTGTTGCGAATTCAAATAACGAAGAAAGAGATCAATATGTTTGCGAGCCTTAAAGAAAATAAACGAGTCGTCAACATAACGTCGGTAAAAGATAGGTTTAAATTCACTGGGGCAATTGTCTAACCAAATTTTTTCATGATCAGAAAGAAATATGTTGGCAGAGAGTAGACCAAGCGGGGAACCCATAGCTACCCCATCAATCTGGTCATACAATTTTTCATTAAAAAAAATGACAATCCTTAACCCGCTAGATTTAACAATTCCTTAAACTCATCCCGTGAAAATCCATTAAAATATTTAGCAGTGGAAAACAATAGTTCGAGAATAATTTCTATGGTTTCATCAAGAGGAATGTTGGTAAATAAAGACGTTATATCAAAACTCGCATTGTTAAGTTGTCTGTATTGAAATCTAAAGAAACTAATTCCTGAATAAATGAAAACGAATTACTAACTGAATAACAACTAAAAGAAAGAGGACGAAATGGAGCAACAAGATACTAAGCTATGTTATAAGAATGAGTCCCTATAGCCGAGAGTATAGATCAAAAAGGTACACCTAGCTTGTGAACCTTTGAAAGACCATATAAAATACCCCGTAGCGATCCAGTTGGTGCTAACTTTTTAGACTGCTCGTCGGAAATTATATTCGCCTTCTTGAGGTTACGGAGGAATGTTCGAACTCTGTTTTCACACTTCATAGTTGTTTTGACTGGGTCATCAGCAAGAGGAATAAATTTCGTATAGTGTCTCCTAGCAGTTGCTCCATTTTACTCTGGTAGTCAATCTTGTTAAGGATAACTACCTCATTCCCTTTGTCCGGTCTAACGATTATTATATTGTTGTCTTCTTTGAATTTCTTTAAAATACGGTATTCGTCATCCGAAAAGGCAGATTTTGGTGGGGAGTATGTTCGGTATCCTGTAATAGCAATGTCCTTCAGTTTAGTTTTGATGGAATCCTTATCGCGGCCATTCGTTGTGGAATATGGTTCCTTCAGAAGCTTTCGATACAAGAGCTCAAATGGGATTAAGAAATCTCAATATCTAAGTTTCGTTAAGTCAATTAAGCCGAGAAATTATTGCTGTAATCATTTCGGTCTGATGATGTTACTGGTTGTAACGAAACGTTAGCATTAAAATATTTTATTAAACCTCAATGTCACGGTTTTTCTTAAAGTTATTTGCTGGGCGTTAATTTTCGTTATTGGTCAATTAGGAGCGAGGGAGGAAGCAGGAGGGAACCGTACATGAATGATAAAAATTGAAATCCATCAAAATGTTCGACGTAAAGCATGAACAAGAAAAAGTATAAAAAATATTTAATAGATCTAACGTTTCGTTGCTAAGGGCAACATCCTCAAAGAATAAATGAAATAGTGGAACCCAGGTTTGCGTTGAGCGACAGATTAAGTTTATTAATTAGAAGGCTTTTCCTGTCAAGTAAATCAAGCGCGGAAGAACCAGAAGATAAGATCTGAAAATCGTCAAACGTGACGGCATGTCTTGTTTCAAACTTGTGTGTAAGAATGTCGGAAGGAGAGGGATCTGAAACTCGAGTGTGTAAAAATCGCCGAGTTTTAACGACATACAATGTGTTACAACATCGGCACTTGAAACGGTAAACAACAAGAGATTTCAGACCCTTTGATACCTTGTGGTTAAAAGCAAAGAAGTGTGATAATCTGATTGCAGGGCGGTAAATGTAAATTAATAGGCGGAAAAGGAGAGGAACAAAGCCTACAAATTTGTGTACGTATCTGAAGACCATGCTTGCTGGTAAACGGAAGAGAAAAATAAATAATTTTTTTATGCGCTAAGGAGGAATGAGCGAACACAATAAATAATAAAATTTAATAAAGTAAATAACTTTTTAGGTGCTAAGGAAGAATGAGCGAACATTAGTAAAAAGTTAAGTGATTCTTGGATAAAAGAAAGAGTCGCTTACCGTATGCAAACCGTAAGAAATTGGGGGAACGAGAGGAAAGAAAGAGAAATTTTGCATGACTGTAAGAATTCGTTCAGATGGAAAAAAGAATGGGTCTTGAGGGGTCATTATTTTTGTGCATTTTGGGTACACTCATTTTTCTTTCATAAGAACGTCTGTTTAAAACATCAGCTGTTGATTAACCAGGCGGAAAACGTAATCTCAAGTGGAATATCAAAGTCCAGCAAAATATCTTTATGAAAGCCATCGAGTCGGACACAGAAGTAAAATCATAATATTTAATAAAGTTCTAACGTTTCGCTGTTATCGTCACAACATCTTCAGAGAATAATTAGCATAACTGCCTAAAGCCTAAGTATATAGTTACAGAGTTGTAATAATTCATCCATTAACCAATCATAGGACGAACTAAAAATAAAAGTTACAGGTATGGGTAATACTAACAACATGGAAGAGTGAAGGAAGAAATTATGAAAGGAAAAGTGGTGCTGAGCCAATATTGGCATTTAAAGAGGGTTTAAGATTGCGAATGAGTAGAGTTCGAACTCGAAAGGACAAGAAGAAAGGATTTTAAAATCATCAAAGGAGACTGGGTGACCCGTGTCACTGTGGTGTGAAAGAATACTGGTGAGGGGAGGGTTAGTGTGCTTTTTTCCTGTGAGAAGTGAGATTCCCATATGGTCAGATACGCGTGTATGGAGGTGCCGGAAGGTTTCTCCGACATACGAAGCTCCGCAGCTTCGACACGTAAAAAGATAAGCTACATGCGATCTTAAGCGTAGAGGAATCTTGTCTTTAAAAGAATAGAAATGGAAAAGTCTAACCGAAGAGCGAGCAACACACCTAATGTTGATGTGAGGAAAAGCAGATGAGAAAAGTTTTTTTATCTGAGTTCGGATTTGAGAGGAATGTTGCCCAGTAAATGACAAAGAAAGGTAAACAACACGTTTGGGAACCGTAAGCAATTTAGTTGATTTGGAGAAGACTTTGTCTAGAAAGGAGGC
>JBAHVQ010000223.1:497426-558109 GCA_036872915.1 Nanipora kamurai
GTGATAAGCTATCCATTAATTTATAATTTACCTATGTTTCACCTATTTATATGGTAGGTGTGCGAAACTGCATTAGCGCCGGTTGTTCACTCCTTCGAGTTTGCAAATCGAGTTTCGCAGCGTTATGAAGACAAAATAACTGGATATTTTTGTCCAAAATATTCCCCGTGTGCATCTATCGCTGTGATTAGAAAATTAGCCCGATCAGAAACGCGTAAGAGGCAAAAAAACCGCGAAAAGTACGGTTCTGTAATACAAATCTATACAAATTACAGATTTACTTCCTGCTTCACTTTTTGCAATGAATTTTGTATTAGATGCTCTATCCAGTCCCCCACCAGATCAGTGGACCACCCGGCCGCTTTGGAACATTTTATTTCTTGATTGATTTTTTGACGAGAACAGCCGGCCACGGTATGGCTGATCATTCTCATAGTAAAATCGTACATCAGCTTCATATTTCGCATTTGATATGTTTTCGAACTCTATATTGTTTCCTTTTTATTTCCAAACTCTATATTTTTGTTTTATTTTCAAAATTTGTATTTTATTTGCAAACGCTATACTATTAATTTATTACTTTTAAAAAATTCGTTTCTTATTTCATTTATTTTAGTATTATTCATAACAAAAAACGTTTTCTTATCAATTTATTTTAATTTTCGCTACGAGAACGGTTGCCCACCACAGTGAACCAACAAACATAACAACACGATAACATTGTACCTGCGCTTCGCGCAGACACAAAAACCAAAAATACCCGCGCACAAAAATTTCTGAATAAGTCTATTCCAAGAAATTAATGTATTACTGGAAAAACAAATCTAGCAAAAAAAGTGCATGAATTGCCATTTCGTTAAGCTTACTCGACAGGAGAAGCTGCGACGTAGACATTCTGTTACGATTTCAGACAGTATTATCGGAACAGTTCAAATACAAGTTATTGGAGAATTTTAGTGTACCAGTATTTCAACGTCTGAATGTCGTGAAAAGCTAAGGTTTGATATCTCCAATCGACGAAGTAGTTCGATCTTCGTGAAGTTCGACAAGGATCATTATAACAGATTTAACATCCTATGAATTGCATTTGTTCTAAAACGATTTTAGTACGTTTGAAAAAATTTCGGGTATACTTGCAGAAATTTTTCGTGAGTTTAGACTCACTAAAAAATTGTTCGTATTTCGTTTATTAATACTTTGATCAATTCTCTATAGTCTACACAGAACAGAAATTAACAGGACCAAGCCATATATCGTAAATAAATAACATATAATCATTGAAATTGGGCAACCAAACAACATTCGACCGTCAGACTTCTGCCTTTCTTCCTCGGCCAATGATGTACCAAATCCTTCTGCATAGTCGTCCCCGTACCAGATGAGTAGCTCAGTACCAGGTTTGATTGTTTTATAGGTCGTGTAATAAACTTCACCGCGATATTGATAGGCAATTAAGTTTTGCTCTTTTTCGTCCCGCGGACAATTTACGTATCGCATCCAGTTGCTCATCCGCGTATCGATGGCGTTTATGATATATGGAACCTTAGTATCTCGATCAATTATCTAAATAAAGCATATTTAATCATGATAATTTTAGCGAAATCTGGACCCTTAGTATTTCCTTTTTGGCATTAAAAGTATCACACAAATCGTTTCCACTATTTAACGTACAGTCATTTGTAGTGATATAGTAGTTCTCCCCAGTAGTACTACTGTGGTAGTTCTTTGTTGTATGTTTGGTCCGGTGTACCTAACACTTAAATAGTTTTAACTGAAGCCATGGAAACTTAACTTCAAACAGCAAACCACATGATTCAGTCTCACCGACCAGTATGAAATGACTGAACAGGTTAGAAGCGAATGAAAGTGCCAATACTTTTTTTGTTAGCAGATACACAGTTTATTGAAAGTGAACAAATTAATCGTAATGGCTGAGACCACTGACACATATCGATTACCCCTGAAACGACGAAATTAGCTCCCAGGGGTAATTGGGAAGCACTACTACATTCAACATTACGAAGTTCATTTAATTCCTGAAATATTTCCAAAGAAGAGTATTATTTTTAGAAACGACGAGAAGTAAAGACTTGTTCTTCTCATTTAGAAGTACAGCCGGTCATTTTCCTCCAGTGTTCGTTGCCCAATGCTCGTGATTACGCGATACTACAGTAAAAGGAGATAAAATAAACTTCCTTTAAAAGTTCAACAATCCAAGTAAGACTCTAAAGATTTCATGGGTCTTCACCAAATATTTGATGAAAAATCAGGAAAGTGTCAATAATATTCGTTCATTTCGGCTATCAGTCACCAAAACTGCGCACGGTGTTTTCTATTTTCCTCGTGAAATTCTGACTTTATTGCCCACCGCTTACCAATTTTCAATCCAGATTTAATACCAGACAAATAATGCTCCTAAAATATATTTCAAATGCAATATCAATGTAGTTTTTGAGATTCCGTCCGCTAATTAATGTCCGATTAAAAATTTAGGATTGGGAATAATGTACCAGCTGGTTGATTTGTTTTATAAAGAAGACGGTTTGCATTATCAAGGTCGATAGTTCTGACACAACGAAACAAAGGAACTTTTGCTGTTTCATTACTTATAATACAGTTTCTGTTCATGAAAATTGTTGTATTTTGAATTGAAGAATTACATGTGATAACACTGACTACCTTCCACGAATATGCTGCTTCCGTCTCTACTAACTCCTTAAATTCTGTCTTTTTTCCTTTAAAAGGACCAAAGCGGGTATTTATCTTGATCTTCTCCTTGGCAAACACTCCTAGACCTGCTTCAGGTATTGTAGATTTCTTTACAATCAAACCTTTTGGTAATGTCTTCAAAGCGTACATTCTTGGTTCATTGACGGCATTAACATCAGAATCGTCTATTACGTTAGGGCGATGCTTTGGACATTGATCAAGGAAAAATTCTTCACAGACTCCACAATCTATAATTAAAAGAATTCAGTCTAATGTCAAACTGAGCATGGAGAGAAAAGTGTGAAGAATATTGGTCAGAGAGATGCAGAGTTAGATTTCGGTCTGTTTGCGAAGCAGGTTTGAACCCACTCCCTGCGTATTCACGCCCCCCTATGAAATCATTATGGGCCGCTGTTTTGAACACGAATCCTCCATCCAACATATTCCTGTTGAAAAATGTTACAAGCGACGTTTTATTTGTCTGATGATGTCTTTGGAATAAAAACAAAATATTGCCGTTGATCTCGTTGTCTTGTATTGACTCAAATTTTGAGTTTGCAAGACGTTCATTTTCGGGTTATGTTTTATCTTATATTTCCTTAACCTGTCGACTGGTTGCTGTTATTGACACTTGTTATGAATACACTTCTCATAACTCGAACTTTTCGGGAACTGCTCATAAAGTTTTGTACTTGCCCTAACGGTTATCGGGACTTTACTGTACGTTGCAAGCCTACAAGCCAACTTTTTTCTGTATGAAGCCAACAGTTCGTGACGTAGTAAAAGACCGCGGAAGAAAGCCCAGTAAGTTTTACCTAACTCTGTTTAGCGAAAGTTGAAAATATCCTCTATGTCTAATATATGATAGCCTGTGCTCTCTTTGTTGTTGGTTTTTAATTTCGACATTAGTTCGAACCTTGCTTTCGTCTCAGAACATTTAAACTTCAAATTTCTACATCAAAATCAAAAATTTCAATTGGTTCTCTGTTGTTTTGTTGATGATTTCTACAAAATGTGAACGTGGTACGTCCTCTGCTGTTAACCGTCGTAAATGTCTGAGCTAGCGCCCCCTCCCCTCTCAAGCAAACGTCGAGCAAAAACTCGCAATCAGTTCGGTATGTTGCCGTCATCGTTCATGGTATGAATGTCGTTCGATATATTTACGAGACACATTGTCCTCTGAGAGGAATTGGTATTCTTCAGCACTCCTTTATAGAAATATCCATCCGAATGCAGAGATCTTTTACGCGTCTCATGTCTGAGCTCATCTTCAAACTTTGTAGCCATATATTCGACGACTCTTTATTCTGACTCTGAAAGATCCAGGAACTACAAGATCATAATGTGCAATGGAGCAGTCACAAGAGAATGATTCCTTCGAGGATATCACGTCTGATTTTGAGGATGCAGCTACGCAATTCTCAGCGATAAACGAGAGTGACTGGGAAGAGGTAGACATTGACGTGAAAAGGGTGGTTTGGATTCCTGACAAACGAGTATAGACCAATAAGACGTTGTCATTATATGCTGACGGTAATTTTTATGTAATATGTAAAGAACGAGGATGAGAGTTTCATCAGGGTATCCAAACACGGGGAAGCATGATGAGAATACGAGAATGAAGGGTGAGTGGTTTTAATGAGGTTATAGAATAATCAAGGTTAACAACTGAGGAGCCACGCATGAGTGGGGCTATGGATCACGTGACAGTACAGGCTTTAGCCCTTTCCTGTCCAAGGACTTTCTTCTTGACGAGTAAAATCGTCTGGCGTTAGCCAGAGTAAAATTCTAAAGTCTCCATAGGTCACTGAGGACCTATGCGGACAGGATGGAGTTAATAGCTACTCGATGCAGGAGGCATCACATGCGTAAGCGATCGACTGGCTAGATCTCTCTAGAAAGCGACAGCAGTTCCAACACAGATTTCTGGCATTTCCTCAACACCCCTCCCTGGAAACAGTCCCTCCGATCAAAATCGTTGTGGTAAGTGTAGATCATGGTGGTCATATCCACTGACCTCTGTATTACTGGACTGCTCGTTCCTATTATTTTTGAGTCGCGAAAAGTGTGGCCATTTGAACGTGGCGTCAGCTGACAAATTTGAGCACTTGTACTCATGGTAGAGAACACTGACCGATGTGAAAGAGCCCACTGTTATCACTCGCGTCGAATTTCGTGCAAACAGCGTCGTTTTTACATGGTTTGATGTTAGTACAAAATAATAATCGTCGTCTGATAGTTAGCGTTTTGGTTTGCTGTTGGTCACGCATTGAGATTTATGTGGTCAATACTGTTTTCGAGTCGTTGACTTTAAATCGAACGCTTGTTTTAGACAAAAATATTGGTAATTGACCTCCATTACCAAACGTTCATGTTTCCTTTATATAAAAAGCACGGCTGGATAAAACAGTCTATTAATTGGGAAATTAGGTCAGTAGTTTCATTTTAATCAACAAATACTGCAAATAAGTGTGATGGTGTGATGAATAGCTTTCTTTTCATTTAATTCTGTTATTACTGTATGTCCAACAATTATTGCTTGTTACGAGGACAGTTTATATACATCCAGTTTGAAAATACATTACTGAGTAGGTTCCTGTAGAAGTAATAGCTTGGTTTAACATTTTTATCTTGACAATAATGCAAGACAGAAAAGACTAAAACGGTTCATATCTATGCCTTGTTTTTGAAAATATGCTTTTTTACGCCGCCAATACGTTAAAACGCCGACAGGCTGCGCTAAAATACAGGCTGTGCTCTTGTGAGCACAAGTGCTCAAATGCGTTATCTGACGCCCCGTTCAAGTGGCCACACTTTTTTCCACGAGCAAGCAGTCCAGTTATATAGAGGTCAGTGGTCAGGACCAAGCCATCGTCAAATAGCGTTGAAGCCTAAATCCAAGCAACAACTAACCCAAGCTGGGTCCTAAGCCATGCTTGCACCTAATCATCCATAATAGTAAGTAAAGTGACTCTTAGTGTTAATTGTTTCCGAGTGTTTGGATCTCCTGATGAAATACAAAAAACGAGTTCTTTGCATGGATTTTCAAAGGAATACATTCTGAAATAGATGTTTGCGAGAATCTTCAGAAAATTTAACTCTCGCTTTCTCTTCACCTATGAGTATGGTAACATCTCCCGAATACAGATGCATTTTGATATCAAAACACCTGTGTTGTGATATCTGACTAAGGCCGTCGGTGGTTGATGTTATCCAACATGAGCAGAGCATACAGCTTTATATTTGAGAGTTAACGTTTCTTGAGATTCTTTCAAACATCCAGTTCAGGTTTTGATCGTCTGAGGAATGTTTCATGAGAAACTCAAGCGGTGTTTCGGTAATCCTTTGAAACGAATCAATATTTTAGAAGAAAATCGAGGTCCAGGAGGAGTGCTTCATAGAAATATCCAAACACTGAGAAGTTTGTTGAAAACCGAGGCGGTACCCAAGGTTTTTTACAAATTTCGAGGTGTTTGGATATTTGATGAAACACGGCTTTCGAGTGTATGACATTGCATCTCAAAAGAATCAGTATTTGAGGAGAAAATCGAGGCGAAAGTTGGCTTAATTTATATAATTTTATCCTCAGCCATCCAGATCATATCTGAGTGGTAATAGGTCTTTTGCAGCTAGGTTAAAAACACTTTGCATAACAAAATCTGGAGAGCAAGTGAAATCTGGTACATTGTGTTTTTCTTTGTTTCGGAAATTAAACTGTTCTCCATGCTCTCCAGTTTTTCACTGTTCTGAGTTATTTTTAGCTAGCTGCAAACGGCCTATTTTCTTTGTGTTTTTCTCATCAATTATCAATGAATTTGAGACCGTAGTATCAAAACGTCCAGGCACTGATTTCTTTTATGTTTTCCTCATGAATTATTAATGAGTCTGATAATGTTGTTTAGGGTTGTTCTGCTCTTCCGCCGAAATAAATAAAGTACCCAGAACCTATACCAAAGCCAGATCTGGGAAACGAAATAAGCACCCACTACAAGGCTCAAAAAATTAAATAAGCGTCTCGAACGCTAATTTTAGCATGTAAATGAATGAATTAACGATGATGAATTGAAACAAAAGCGTTGACTTCTGTTTGAAATAGGTTGGTGAACTTGTCAAAATATCAGACTTATCTGATACACTGACTGGTGGTACAAGAATTCTGTCAAGATCAATTATTATTGATTCACATGATCATTAGACTGCAGAATTTGAGAAATGAGAACAGAAACATACTTTTTTGTAACATACAAACGTAAACAACAGGGGCAAGCAAATGGACGAGTTTATCTGGTAATCCAACGTCGAAATTAAAAATCCAACAAAAAGGTACTACAAGCTATGATACATATAGAAAATATTTTCAGTTTTAGCTAAAGTGGGTTTGGTAAAACTTACTATTTCTTGGCTTTTGTCCGTGGTCTTTCACTCAACAAAAACAAGATGGCTTGTAGACGATCAAAAGGGTTGAGGGAACTGCCATAAATTAAGAATGGAGAAGCTGACGTTTCGAGCGAAGGCCCTTCGTCGGAGTGAAACGTAAAAAAAACTCCTTTCGTTTCAATCCAACGAAGAGCCTTTGCTCGACACCTCAGTTTTTTTACATCTATGTTCCAGTAGTTTCCCAACCCTTTTGGTTTTCTGTGATAAAATATCAGTTGTCTCGGGCTTAAAAATGAAAACTGACACAACCATGCCTGTGGTGACTCTGCAGTCCTTAAGCGTAGAAGGACGAAATTGCTTTTACGATATGGTTTAGCTAGCAAAGGCTGACGTAATAGACCAATGTAAGGAATATATATATATATTGACTTACAAATTTGATCGTCGTCATAATCACCATCATCTGCAGAAAAAACGTTCATATCAATTTGACAGTGGCAGTAAAGAATGAAAGAGTTAAAATATTAACAGTGATGAAACCAAGGTGGGAACAATTGCTCAACCCCAAGAGCGACATGATTGCATTGCCACTGTACCTTGTAACAAGGCCTTAAAAACAGTACGTGTCCAGTTCGGGTGTGAATTTAAGAGGTTCTATTGAATTAGAAGATGTGTTTGTTCAAGTGTATTCAACTTTGTGGTATAGTAACGTAAAACTTACCATATGTTTTGATGGGGTCAGGTTTATTTTCAACATTCCACATTCTTGTACAAGGTTACAGAGGAGTAAGAATGAAAAAAAAATACATCGAGTTTTTGTATAGTTTACTAGAACATATACATATATATATATATATATATTTATCATGTACCTGCGCCTTTATCAGGGCGATAACAGGGTGACATAAAAACGATATGTCCCTGATATCGTTTTTTGTCCCGCTGTATTTGTCGCTTTTTGATAAAGGCACAACTATATACTAAACAGGTTATCATAATCGGGACGAGGCAATATCATTTTTATCGCTTGAGGGACGATATCATAAAATCGCTCCTCATATGATAACCTATACATATTTCTAAAACTCATTAATACTTCATGAAGAAACACAAAGGAAGATCATAACCGTAACGGATCTATATATCAGATACAGATCTAGCTCACTTTTCTCTTCAAATTATTGCGGCTCAAAAAGAAATAATTGCAAAAAGTTCTTCGTCAATTAGTGTGTAAAGGGCTTCGTTTTAGAAGTCAACTAAAAAACTCGTAGATCGTGCTTTATCGGATCTAAAACACTCGGTTGTTGCCTCGTATTTTATATCAGATAATACTATTTACAAAATGAGTGGTCGTTCTGTATCGGGGTATACAGTCACGAGGCAAAGCCAGTGTCCCGATACAGAGCGGACACGAATTCTGTAAGTGACTTCTAAAGCGTCCCATATTACTACATTTCACATTAATGTTAAGTAAAAAGAAAAGTTAAAAGAAGTTATATATTACCGTAGAATTTCAATTTGAGTGTGGCAAAGGCGATGCAAAACTTGTCGATACAGACACCAGTACAGACTGATCAAACCTTAATTTCCTCTGAACTACCTTTCGAAATATATTTCTAAAAGTCACCAACAATTCACGAGGAAAATTAAAAAAAAATTAAGGTTTAATAAATTTCTGTATACGCCGATACAGAACTGATTAAATAAGCATCAGTATCTGTATCACATTTACAGTCACTGATATATTATTAATCAATTGCGTATCACACTTACAGACACTGGTGTCTGTATCAACAAGTTTGGCATCGGCTTTACCACACTCAAATTGAAATTCTATGGCAATATAGAACTTGTTTTAACTTTACTTTTTACTTTAACATTAATGTAGTAATATGGGATGTTTTAGAAGTCATTTACAAAATTCGTGTCCGTTCTGTATCGAGACATACAGTCACTTGGCTTTGCTTCGTTACTGTGTACCCTGATACCTGGAAATGGTGTTAAAAATACATTGGTGGGCATTGATATGTGAATGGGTAATTTTAAATTGCAAGTACAGGTCTTTGTACAGTATCTTTACCTGATTGGTCACATATGTATATGCACTTATGTGCATAAATATTTTGGTCATGAGTACACATAAGTAAAACTCACTTGCTCATCACGTTTGTAATTAATGATAATGATATGTACAAATATAGCATTCAACAACTTTACCTAGTCCAATATATTGCCATATTTCATGTGTGGTTGTCACAAAAGATGCACTGGTGCATGTATATACTGCACAACCCCAAAGTCAAATTAATATACTAAGTACTCCTAATACATAGTATATGACATTTTTTGTCATTTTTTTATTCTTCTACTTTAGCAAAGAGCCAATTTGAGGGCAAGCAATGTCTAAATCTGTCTACTACAAACAAACAAACAAACAAACAAACAAACAAACAAACAAACAAATGAATAAATAAATGAATAGATATATGAATAAAAAATCAATCAAACTAAAATAGATAAGTTTAAGACAGTAACTATTTAGTGGTATTAAATGGTCTCTTAAGTCCTAATTGCTATATTAGGACTTTTAAATACAATTGTACATGTACATATATCATTTCACGTCGTACACCGCACCAGAAAGCAATTGAATTAATTTATTCCTATAAAGTATTTTCAATTTTGGAGATGTGTAATTGGAGACTAGGAAGTCTTGAATGCATTCAGTAACTGATGTTTCGAAAGGCAATAATCCAACCTTTTTAAAGAACCTGTCAGGCAATAGCGAATTTCACATGAAACTCACAGGTGTTTGACCAGATCTCTGATGCTTTGCTGTCATAAATCAAGGATGACTGTTGGACTAAAATTTAGATCATACAGTAAGTAGCCATTTTCAATAAATGACACAGTTGCTTTCTTTTGATATGTGTGATCACAGGCATCCACACACACATGGAAAGAATAATGCATGTGAAAGATTGCATGCATTAACCAACTGTTTTTTAACCTACCGGTATTTATATTACATACTGATTGTTTAATAATACTATATTGTTCTTGATGTTTTGATTACAGTTGTGGACTGCAGATTTTGTTGGGTCGGAAAACTATGCAATTGTTCATCAACAGGACTTTTCATGTATAAATAGATTACATACTAGCAAGTACCCCAGGATGGTTTAGTGAACTAATTATTGAGAATGTTTTACACAAATGAACCTGCTACATCAGAAAATCCAATCCAACAACCTTTAAAAATAGTTTTATCATGTTGTTGTACAGTGCTCACTCATAAAATGTTTCAGTTATCTGACATTCAGTTGCCCACAAAATTTTGAGATTTATGACTAGTCTTTGTTTTATTGCTATTGTGGTCCCATGGCACCTACTGAGTAACATACCTGCCATGGCTTCCTTGAAAGACAACAGAGTTTAGCTCAATATTTCATGAATTATAGAAATTCAGACCGATGTTAACGGTTATGAAACAGAATAGCCCAACAGCAGAAAGTACATTCATATGTGATATGGTGCAAGGTGAGTGTGCAAAACAAAGATGAAATCCTGACTAATCCAAGACATGCAGGACTGCCAAGACATCGGAGGCAGTGGCAGACTCCCTTACTCAGCTTTTTAGATGTATCTCTCCAATCAATGAAGGTAGAAACACCAGACTTGGTGAATTTTCCTCAAATTTTATGATGGTCATTTTGATATGTAATTTGGCGAAGTAGCTGTAAGCCTACCACCACGGTTACCAGATTTTGAACATCAACTAACACAAATTAAATATAAAAAGAAACATTACAAGCTTTTTTCTGCATAGCATGTTAATATTTGTTGTGTAAAACAATTCAAAGGAACCACAGAGAAGTTTATATATTTCATTGTTTTTGTAACAGACAAATGACTAGGAAAATATTCTAAAAATATAGCCAAAAATGGAAATCCAGTGACATCACTATGAAGTCATAATTAATGGTTAATGTACATATTGATTTGTAGTTCTTGTTTTAAATAATTATTATTCCTACCAAATTTTATTGAGGTAGCTTTAATAAAAAATTTACAATGGGGGATCTGAAGTGGCCCCTTTTCAGCCATTTTGTGGCAAAAAAAGCCCAGCCTCCGTAAGGTTAAAGCATTTATTTTTAATACCTAAAATGGCCCCTTTAGGTCAATTTTGGTGCAATGACTGAAGACAACTTCTCGGCAAAAATTCGTCACCAAAAGTTAGTTCCAGGCCTCACCTGGGCCAGATACAAGTGATTGTGCACTTTTAACGTTTTCTCCTAAAATGCAGATTTGCTTATGCACAGAAGCAAGACTAAACAATTGAAAGCATGTTGTTCTCTATCCAAACACCTTTAAGTTGGTTAAAAAGCTTTCCTAGCATTTCCATCACAAAAGAAAATTGTTTCCAACGCACTTGTTTGTGTTTGGATGTTGCCCAAGGTGCTCTTTCTTCTCTTTATATATTATATTTAGCTGATCCTGATTACACAATTCCTGTTCCCTGATTGACTGAAAATTTGTTGAATTATTAACGAAGTTGTGAAATATACTTCTAAAATACAATTTCATCTATAAAATTTATCTGCATGAAGAAAATAATGGTGACAAATATTTATATGTATCATTTTTATAGATTACTTTCAATGTTGATTTAAAAACTTTTGCCATTCACTCATGGAGGGGCAAGATTACACTTAACCATTTTACTCTTGTGAGATGATTTTATGACATGTTAGTGGATTTTACTCATCAAAGTGATGTGCCATGTCCACTAAAGGGTTAAAAACTATCTCCTTAACTCATTAAGGTGCAAGGGTACACTTCACTTAGTATTTTACTCTGGCTACTGCCAGACAATTTTACTAGTCAAAGAATGAGTCCTAATGGTTAAAGAATATTGAACATTGTCAAAAAAGCAATTTTGAGATACACTGCTGCATACTAACTACTGTAAAAAATGTGAATTCTTACAAATATGAATACCAACAGTTACAAGGCATTATAACATTCAAATGACAAGTTTAAAGTTGTTCTCATCAGAAATGGTATTGGAGTTGACCAAAATGTGGCATTTGTTAAAATATTTTTGCAATATATTGCAAAAATGTATTCTTATCAAATGATATAAGCTACAACCTCAGTGGGGGCACTACAATTTCTCCAGTAGGGTGGCCCTTTGCCCAACTGGAGGCAGACATATTAGGCATGTAGCACAATTCTAGGTGCATTAACCTATGCTGCTGAAGTCAACTGAAAAAGTTGACTCGAGTGCAATTTGAATTCAGTTAATTATGAATTAATTATTTCATATTACCCTGAGGATGATTCTGAAATAGAATTGAAACACTGCACATCCATCCTCGTGGATAGCGTTAAGTTGTTGTGAGAATATCTTGTACACTTAAGTTGAATAATAACTTGCCTCCAACCCCTGAAGACTCGATAGCTTAACAGGTAGAGCGGTGGACCAGATTCCCGAAGGTGTGAGTTCATGATTCTGAAATAGGACATAGGACTGAGCAGGGTGATTTAGAGAGAGAGTATTCCCTGAGCTGAAAAGTAGTCAAAATTGTGCTTTTCTAATGTCTTTAGGTATAATTTGAGCAATTTGTTTATTTCTTGGTCATCTCTTCCTGCTTTCAGCTCCAAGTCTTCTCTGACAGAGGTCTTCCCCCACTGGTACTACCACTGTATAACCTTTCTAAATTTTTTTAACATGCTCCCAATAGTTTCTTTGTTGTCATAATGCTCTATCCCAGACTTTTTCACATTGGTGTTTGTATAGCTTGTCAAGAGACCTAGATACAAGTAATTAATTTTTGAATAAATTGACAGCAATACTCAATATCTGGTAATTGACTCCTTGCTCAGATTAGGTCAGAAAATCCAATTAAACAAAGAAAGCAAAATTTGCAAATCGGCATTACTACGTTAGATGTAAGTCTATAAATTTTAAAATGAAAACATACGATGCATCCCGTCTCTTTAATTATTCTGCCTATAGACACCCAGGCAGGTGCATGTCTTCCCTAGTTTCCACTGTTTTTTGTCTCTAAAGTAGTCTGTGAACCGGTAATTAAACACTTGGCTATTTACCGTAGTATACCTGGGGTGCTTACATATAAAATATATAAAAATCAAACTAGCATCCCTAATTTTAATCCAGAACCTCGTCGATTATGGTCTGAGTCAGTTAGGTTTTGCGTTTTGGTAAGAATTTTTGTTTAGGTTTGGGTAAAAGGTAGGAACAGAATTGGAGTTACGGTATGACTTGCGTCGGTAATGAGATATTTGAATTTTGTATGCACCCACTTGACGGTGGCCTAAAAGCTTGAAAACAGAAGTTCTGTTGACTCGATTGTTTGCGGCAATCAGTCAGTAACGGAAAGCTGCATGCTTAAATAAATAGGCGAATAAATGCCGACGGTTGTCTAGGAAATATTTGGAAACTATCATCACAAGAATGAAATTACTTACACATCGACACGTGTATTATACGTCGAGAAAGAATCGGTGATAAGTAAGAAGCATGGAAACATTTTTCGCAGTATAAGAGCAAATTAAAAATCAACATATGTAACTTTACCTCTGTCCTCAAACGATTATTGTAGTATAATACAACAAATTCCTCAAATTTTCCAATCCAAGATGACAAGATCAGGACGTCAGGAGAGCTTGTGCAGCTCCTCGCAAATTAGCCATGTGGTTTACTCCAAATACACTATACACAAGCAACCCAAGTAGATTACTTAAATTATAAAGGTGCATTCGCATAGAATTGCCCCGAATAATCTAAGGTCAGGAACAATGAAGAGGCAGACCGCATTCCGATACTAACTCAATCTCCATCATTCCGGTCTTCTCCTTGTCATGTGGGTAATTCTTCTCCCACGGGGCGAAGTTACTATAGGGGGCGTTTAACCCTGTGACACCGTATGTTTTTGTGGCTCACATTGGAGGTGTTGACAAACCGGAAATGCCATCCTCAATATTGTGATAAACGGTCTCAAAACAGAACTAGGGTTAATGTTAAAATTTTAGCTTCAGATAGGGTGACCTTAGACGGATCCTAATGGGGGTATAAGTGGGGTATCGCATCTCCATTATTTTTAACTAGAACGTTTGTCAGGTAAAAATCGTAATGCAATTATCGCACTTGTACACTTCCTAAACAGCTTATTTCATGGCCCAGTACTTAGAAGATCATAAATAATAAGAAAAAAATAGCTAGCAAAAACTAGGAAATGAAGTTTGAGAATGATGGTTTATGGTTTGAAATAATTTTAAAGGTTCCAACCCTCCCGATTCCATAGATAGGCTCCCAGTTTCAAGATTAGCCTTCCAATCTCTCTTGGCAAATTAACCCACCCCTTAGCAAATAAAAGCAACAAAAGTTGAGTTTTCTCCAACAAATAATCCAAAATGACAAATAAATATCTCTTAAAGGGGGGGGATAAATATTTATCATTAACGTAAACTAGAATAACCCCAGAATTGTGGTAGTGTACCGCTCCAGCGGTTTCACTCCTTAGCAGTAACAGCCAAGTGATCATGAGCTCTGAAGTCAACAAATTTCACGTTTTCCGTCAAGCCATTATTAGTAAGGCCAAGGATATGCTAACCACAAGTTGCTTTCTGTGGTAATGAGACTGGATCATTCAGTTTTGGAGTTGTGAACTGTATCAGTGTGGTCTTTAATGAAAAATAACGTTTTGTAACCAGTGCCCTTTTACTGTTGATATCGATATATAAATAGGATGCTGCCTAGGCAGTATAAAACTTAAACAGCCTTTGACGCTTCAAAAGTCCCAATTGAATTATGCTAACTTTTGAATTATGCTAACTTTTAAATTATGCTAACTTTTAAATTATGCTAACTTTTGAATTATGCTAACTTTTGGATTATGCTAACTTTGCTCTTTGGGCCAAACACTTGATTCCTGCTGTTGTATAGGCGAATTCTTGCTCACGTCATTGTTTACGTTTTGCCTAATCAGCATAATTTTATACTTGGCCAAGAAAATGAACGAAAGCAAAATTATGAGTTGCAGATCACCGTCGGGCTTAACACGTTTTTGTTTCTTATTTTCTTAATTTTGCCCAAACAAATTAATATCTATTTGTTACAAAATAAACAGTCGTAAACAAATAGGTAAATCATGTAAACAAAGATTCGTCTATTGAAGGGGATCGCATCTATGAGGATGAGAAAAATAAAAATCACAAGTGTACGGCCTTTGACTGTCTGTTGGGCCATAGCCACTAGAAGGGAGAGGGCTGTGAATGAGGGCGGCGAAAAGAATTATGCTATTGTTAGCAAAATTCAAGGTCACGTGATCTTGAACCTGCATGGGTCGGCAGGTGCTCGTTGTGTTTATATGGTCCGCAGCATATTCAATCAACAGAAATTTGAGCCAACTATGCAGGTTCAATGTCACGTGACGCCGTAATTCCGGCCATCATTGACATCAAACCGGAAGACTTAATGTTTAGAGTCGAGTTTTACAGCCCTCTCCCCCTTCTAGTGGCTATGGTTGGGCGCAACAAGGAACCAGGTCACGTTCCACCACTTGGACACTCGCGCTAAGACTCGCGTGGGAGTCGCGATACCCTGCGAACCCAAAATGGCCGCTGTTTGTAGCCGTTCAATCAAGAGAGGAAAACTAGAAATACCAGATTACTACCCTCAAGCAAATGACCAAAGAGAGGTCGGTTGGAATAAAAAAAAATAACTGCTTGTTGTGTGTTATTCTTTCTGTTACCCTTTGAGGTACTATTGATTTCATAACTCGTATTAGGATGAATTAACAGAGGAAAACGTAAAGCGCGGATTTAATCTTGGAATTGGCAATCTAACAGCAAACGAGGTAACAACCATTAAATAACTTCCAAACTTTAGATAAAGAAGATTTCATGTGATAAAATGCTAATCGATTCGAATTAAAGACCATGCTCACATGACAACAGTTTGCAATGAGAAGTCTGCTTCGAACATCAATCAATAGACTGCTATCGTTGCTTTTTTAAAAATTTTGCAGGTAAGCCCAAACCTCTTGAGCAACATGTGTCATTTTTTTTTTCTCACGGTCAAACATCAGACCATGCAGTGTAATAAAGAAAGGCGTAGGCTTCTGTTTTGATATTATGATATTTCCTTTGGATGTCGGCACCATTGATCTGAAGAACTTTCCTAATCTTAAGTTCGTTTTTTACTTTTAGTATTCCTCGGCACGAGACAGTGTAACACAAGTTCCAATTTCCAAGGTGAGTTAGATTATGCTGTGACACAATATGTGTTTCATCTAAAGAACTGTATAGGAGTATCATTGTTATTTTCGGAAAATGTTTTGTAAAGATGATAATCTTGGAATTAAATTCTGATTGAGTGTACTTACATTATAAAATTCTTCTGGTAAAAAAACCTTAGGAATAGAGCAGTCTATAGTCCCTTTTCCCGTTTTAAATTCATTAGCAGACCAACTGTATCATCTGTCTGTTTTATTTGCCAACAGCCCTCTGGAGTGGTCTTTGATCATAGATCACTTGTGTTTGTCAATGCATGTGTTGCTTACATAATTTGTTTAGCACAGATCATACTGGAATTTGTAAATAATACATCATTGATTTATTGTGCTGGGCTTCTTTTTAGTCAAATTAATTTCACTGGCCTAATTCTCTGCTGTATATAAACAGGCCTAGAATTGTTACCAAATGGAACGTTGTTGCTTACATTATGTAGTTTTCTTGTACAGAATTGGGTGTTGTCTGATGGATAAATGTTGAGACAATTGTAGTGGTAGTTTCATACCTATTTTATTTTGATTCCAAGGGAATCACAATGAACAAGTTAACAGAGTTTTGAAGGGTTCCCTCTTCGGAACACTGAAGGCAATGCTTGGAAGTATTGGTCTGAAACCTGGCTGTCCATTAGTTAGACTCATGTAATTCTTCTTTCATGATTCCAACTGAACCTGTCTCTGTTCAAGCAGAGGGATAGATTGTTTTATTTAATGTTCATTTTTCACAATTATTTGGCCACTTTGAGTACACATGCACAAATATTCTAAGCTTATATTTCTATAAAGCAACAAATGTTACATGTGCTTGCAGTTGTTTACAACTTATTGTGTAAAGGTGAGTTAGTACAACTGTGTGCTTTTTCTAACTGCACAGTGATGACAGGAGTCAAGCAAACATGTCATAATTTACAAGCAAAACATTGACAAATCTTAAGAATGGAGAAACTGATGTTTTGAGTGAAGACCCTTTGTCGGAGTGAAACATGAAAATGGCCTTTGCTTGAAACATCAGTTTCTCCATTCTTAAGTTCTGGCAGTTTCCTGACCCTTTTGATTATCTACAAGCTGTTCAATACTGCTGACACAGCACTCTACTTATATATCATTGACAAATCTGACTACTTGCCTGAGGGCTTTTAAATTGAACAATATTGTTGATACTGTATTTATAAATTGAAGAAAATGGTTGGACTTCACAAAACTTTTGTTGTTTGTAACAAAACTTTTGTCATTAAATAACTGTAAGAAGTGAGCCTGACTGTTTTTGGCTCTACTAGATCAACAGAGATTTTTGCTAAATGTCTCCATTTGATTTGAAAATTAATTTTTTCTTTGTCATGTTAATTGTTGCTTGGAGCATTCTTTAACCTCTTATTTGCAGGTTTTTTAACTTTTTGTTTGCAAAACTATTTATTGTTTATTCAATATATTCAAAATCCATTTGAAAATCTGATAAAGTCTGTTTATGCATGTAATTTTTATTCATTATATCACACTTATATGCTGGGCATGAGATTTGAAGTACTGTGTCCCAATATCCACGGGATACCAGATTTTGAATTTGGATACTACTATACCCTTGATGTTACAAGTTCTGTACCCTGACATGTTACCCTAAAAAATTTCAAAATTGGGAGAGTTACATGTAACTGGTCATCCAGTAACTTCTGTCAACCTGTTAGGCAATTGGGCAGGCAATTCAAACTACTGAAGCTATTCCCACATTTATCAGACTAGGCCCAACCATAATTGCCTTCAAATTGCTACCATTTCCATATGATCAATGTTTTCAAATTCACCTGTTGCACAGAATTTCTAATGGTCTAAGTTTTAAAATTGGCTCTTCTCCACAGACAATTCAAGAGAATGTCAAATGTGGACTTTTTGCTTGTGCTTAAAGATAATAATTCTGGTAAATCAGCCACTGTATTTCTAACCATGGCTACCTGGCTGCTGTTTAAGAGGATGATTTCCAATTCAATTACTGTATCTTGTACAGAATTTTAACATTCTCTCTAAAGGTATAAGTTTTATGGTATAAGTGGCACAACTATCCATAAATGTATTTGCAATCAGGGTACCAATTAGGGAATCAAAACAGCTTCACAAAAATAATTGGCTAACAAATTGACAAAATTGGCAGCTCAGATGATTTTTATGATGTTTCACGTACCGATTCCATTACTTAACTGTAAGCAGTGTTTAATTTTGGCAGTGTTACTAAAAGATTAATATTACACACTTACAAATTGGCATATTTTAAGATTAGCATGACTTTGTGTCTGCAAGGGAAGATCTTTACTATGCTTTTCAGTTGAGTTTAAAAGTGTTATAATTTTCTTGTGTACAAATCATGTTGTTAAGGCATTGCTATTGCATTTCTCAGGAAAACATAGTGGGTATGCCTGGACATTTTTAACACAAAACTTCACAAGAAAACTGTGATACCGTAGTTATAACATCTTCTGGGAAGTTCTCACACTGAAAATGTCAAAAAGATAAGCGTGCAAATATTGTAGATTAGATCAGTACACATACCAGTATGTTAGATCATGAACATGAAAGTTACAAACTCTTGAGAAATTTAAAAAAACAAACAGTGTATGGTAATTAACTATGAAGCTATCATTGGAGAAGTCCCTTTCAAAATTGGTCATACAGTAGGTGTCCACATCTACAAAAGTTGATGAATTTTGAAATTTAATTGTCAATCATGTTTTACAGTTGTTTATAAATAATCATCTTAAAATAAGTTTGTCATTTGAACTAAAAATCATGTAATGATGTTGAAACATCCCTTAGCAGATATTATTATGCCTCTCTTAATACAAGTATTTGCTTCTATATAAATTCGTGAATGAACCAATGACTTGGCAGACATGCAAGCAGATAAACTAGTGAGTGAAAAATTGATGACCAATTCATTCAAACCAATTTATAATTACCAAGAAAAATTCTCATTGATATATACCAGTATACCATAAAGCAAAGACAGTTTTATATTGGGTTGAAATCAGCAGTTGTAGACCTGATGAAGCATGTTTTCTACTGCAGTTTCCCCAGGATTTTCTTTGTGGTGGGAGCCATATAGACATGACCTGTTTCTATGAGATACTACAGCTTGCCTCTAATTTTGTAAACTTGCCTCAAGGAGTGTATGCTCCGGCAAGTCTACATGTTTTCGTGCTACCAAAATTTGGCTTCATAGAGTACAGTGGACACTTGGATAATTGGACAAAAATCAGAGGACAATTTTTCTAAAAATACTGAAAAAGAAATATCTGTCTGTCATCCTAACCCAAATTTAATCATGGGGAATATCTTTGGCTTTAAAGTTTTGAAGAACGATCAATTTCCCTTATATCCCCTTTGGCCAAAACCCTAGCCTGTGTACAGCCTGAATTGCACCTGCCATACACTCTGTAAAAACTTGCTCCAAAGCATGTTGGACCTCGCTGAGCTACCCGGAACTGAGTAGTAGGTTCTGATTGGTCAAATTGATGACGGTTTATTTGGTTGGATTATTGGGAGGATGTTGAGATGGTGTGAATTGTGTGAGAAAGAATGAACTGACAACTGCTCCTGAAGCTTGGTTTCCATTTAGTTGTAGTTTTTGTTATTGTGCCACTGATTGTTGGCAACTGTTGTAGAATCAGACTTGAGTACTACAGAATTTTTACAACAGTTACATTCCAACAGGTGACTAGTGAATTGTGTAGAGTTCATTTAGTTACGTCAAAATTCAGTAATTAAAATATTAGCCGAAACTTTTACGTGGCAACACTTCTGATAAAACATGTTAGATAAGTTAAAACAAAATTATGTCTTTAAATTGAAATCATGAGACCAGTAAGACATGAATGGTCAAGGGTACATTTATTGGACAATGATTGATTCACTCCAATAAATTAAGTGAAAAGTTACTACTTTTCTATGCCAACCATTAAATTTGAAGCTGGAATTAAACATGTTTTCGTCAGCAATGTTTTAATTGTTTTAAAGTAGAACTCAAGTCTATTCTTGCAATAGTTGCTGACAATTGGCAACAAAATTACAACTACAACTAATGGAAACCAGGCTCAAGATGTAATAGGCAATTCATATTTTTAGGAAAGTTTTGTTGATCAAACTGTATAACGCCACTTTGTCAGAAAAACTCTGAGCTCCAGACGGGACTCGAACCCGCATCCGCAACCGTTGGCACGAAATGACTTGAAAAAGGGCCAATTGAATTGTAGTTCCAGTGTCCTTAGACTTGCAACTTGTCTCGTCACGTGGCGATAATCAGGCGGATATGGTTGGGTGATTATATCATGAATAATTAATGAATTTTTGAATGATGTTCCACTATCCTCATGTTAACCTAGCCATTTCATACCTCGCTCAAGGAAGCTAAATTTCAACATTCCATAGATCAAAACCTAACACTTAATAACGGATTTACCGCCTAGCCCAACACGCTGAAGATTTTCATTGTTACTTAAGCCAAACAAAAATTCTAACCCTAAATACAAACCTGGTTAAGCAACCAGCTTTTATGCTAACTTTTTTATTGGCTAATTTTCTGGGTTACTTAAAACAACCTAACTCTAAATGTCAGACGACTAGTGGACGTTCGTCAAGCTCGTTCTCTCAGAAAAACGATTTCTGAGCGCCAGACGGGAATCGAACCCGCAGCACCTGATGACCGGTGAGAAGCTTTAACAATTGAGCTACCACGACTCAGATGGTGAGCTAGGGTGCAGGTTCATCATATGTGCTGCCTAAGCGGAGGTCACGATATGATAATGATGTAAATACTTAATGTCGAACACAAACTCAGTTCAGGTGGGAAAAGCACCGTAGCTCACCATCTGAGTCGTGCTAGCTTAATGGTTGGAGCGTCTCACCGGACATCAGAAGGTTGCGGGTTCGATTCCCGTCTAGGGCTCAGAAATCTTTTTTCTTAGAGAACGAGCTTGACGAACGTCCACTAGTCGTCTGAGATTTACCAAGTTCCCACATGAACTGAGTTCGTGTTCGGCATTAAGTACTAACTCTAAATGCTTGCCGGTTTTACCACCTTGTTTATTGGCTGTAAGCTAACCTGACCCACTTGTTGGTTTATCATAACAGGAGATTTTCTGCATTGTAGCTTAACCCAAACGAAAACGTTACCCTAAATGCTAACTTTGTTTACCGCCTCTCTTCTTAGGAAACCGGCACAGTAATAGGTTTACCATAAGAGAAGATTTTCTGGTACCGTAACCCATACGAAAACCCAAACCCTGTATACTAACCGGGATATGGATATGTAAAAAGTATACAAAGTGATAATTACGGAACTACGGGCATTTCTCTGGTATACATTTAATACGTGATTCATAAACGTATAAAACCCCTTAATTTCAGGAGACTAGCTACAGTACTAACAACGCGTCCTTTTTTCTTTGTAATTTTTCCAGTTTAATTTTGTTCTGTTCACTGAAGCAAACTCAAAAAGTATTGCAATACTCCATAAAGTGGCAAATAGTTGATTAAGAACTGTCTGTGCAGCATAGATAATTATATGTATATGATATATGGTGACGCAATCGACGAAGCATGCCAATTCTTTTTCCCACTTTGTGAGTGATATCGTCTTTATTTAGGAGCTTTCCAATTGCAGTGGCGACGCTTAATTTTAGCGCATAGTAACATACGTTGCAAATTTGATAAAATGTTTGCTATTGATGCACGAAAATAGTTCTGGACGACATGTTGTTATACACTAAAATTTACATAACGTGACCAGCATTTATGCTTAGTTTTGCCTCTGTCCAAGATAAATGTTCTTTTATTGAGATCCGCTAACAAAAAGAAATATGATTTCATGATAGAAGTCTAGTTTAGCGGTTACTCAGAACAAGTGAGATAGATGAATTCAAAATATGTCAAAATCCAGTCTATTTCCAGTCTAAATCCAGTCCGACTGCATTTACAATGATCGAATCTCGGTTTAAATCCAACTCAAGTCCGATTCGAGTTTGCAGATGTGATAGCATGTCAGACGTTCTTCTGAAGTTAGTTTTACGTTTAATATATGCCCCTTAAGGCGATCTATCTTTATTTTTATTGCATATTGTTGCAATCATGAAATGTGAATATGTTGTGTGCTGTATTTCGGTCAAAATTGATACTTAGGGTGCACTTGCTTAATAGGTTTGATCTTTTACGATTGAAAGATTGCTACTTTAAGCGACCCTCTCGTGGTGAGTCATCCCACCCCCTTAGTTTGACATCATCGTTTTTGGTTAAGCATAAATACTGGTCAACTTTCATTTTTACGTTAGCAGGTGTTGCATCTGTTGAGGCGTCTGCCAAAATGCATTCGGACTCTTAGTTAATTTCAGAATTTCGAATGCTTGAATTTCGAATGCTTGAATTTCAGGCATATACATAGATAAGTTTCTTCTGCATCCTTTTTTGTTAGTTTAGTTCAGTGGGGTGCTTTAGAAGCAATTGGCTTTGTTAAGTAATAATGAAACCTACTTATAGCCAATAAGCCAGATATGTCCTACTCAATGGACTTATTTTGGTTTTTTCTTGGGTGGTAATCTTGGATAAAATAGGGGATGAATAGCATGTTCAAAGCATGCACAACTGTTTTAACCCAGTAATTGTTTTTCTTCGAGTAGTATTGTATAGTATTATATATATATAGTATTATATTCATTGGATAGGGCTAGTATACCATATAAGTTATCTGGGCTTTTTATAACTGACCTGTGATAAGAACACGTCTGGCAGTCCACTAAGTAATTTAAAAGGAAGCGAGTCATACCGAAAAGTTAATAATTTTAAAAACCACTACTTCAATGCCATTCCGAACACTGTCGAAGTTAATATGCGCTATAACTGGAAGTGGTCTACATGAAAAGTATATTCCAGGAACATTTGGCTTTTACATATGTCACTTGGTAACGTGATATGATATTTATTTTGGTGAGGGAAATTTTCGAGTGTCAGAATGGTGTATTATAAGTCCCAACCGGGACCAGTTGCGAAAAATGTAACTCTAGAGCCTCCGGTCGGGAATTGAACCTGTGACCCTGCGAGTCTAGCGCTGTGCTCTACCAGCTGAGGTACTAAGGCCGTTGCCGAGGGAGTGGTCACAAATTCTGTATATATGCGGATAGTAATGCCGGTGAAGTGAAAGTTATACTCAAGGAATATTTGGCATTTACACTCGTTAACATGAAATGTTATTTATATTTCATTCTGACGCTCGAAAATTTCCTTCACTAAATATAAATATCTTTTCATGTTGCCGAGTGCTAAATATTCCTTGAATATGCTCTTCACTTTATCGGCATTACCATCCGCTTCTATAAAGAATTCATGACCACTGTCTTGGCAACAGCCGTCGTGGTTCAGTTGGCCGAACACTGCGCTAGATTGGCAGGGTTGCGGGTTCAATTCCCAGCCGGTGGCCTAAGAATTGCATTTTTCACAACTGGTTCCGGTTGGGTCTCAAAATGTATCATTTTATCATTCGAAAATTTCCTTCAACAAACGTAAATATCATTGTATAAAATATAGTGTGGTGCGAAACAGACTCAGTGAACTTTAGGATTTGTTGTTACATGTAGTTTTTTATTTAAAATTCATGTTAATTCATAGCGTTCATTTATAATTCGTAATGTACGTAAAGTCACGTATAATTATACAATCTACTGAATATTCAATAAAGTAGTTTGTATTTTATGGAGAGAATTTTTCGTCTAGGGCGCTATCCTATTGTGTCTTTTGTTGAGTATCTTTACAATAATTGTAGAGGTAAATGAATCACAGTTCACCATGACACTGATGAGTTTTAAGCTTATATTTAAGTTTTCTACAACGACAGGTTTCTGAGGCCGTCGAAACGTACTGAACTAACTATCAACTTTCACGAACCTCGAACGACCTTCCAAGTTCAAACTATTTATGTTAATACTCTTTTTTAATAGCTATTTGGTAATGCTTAAGTTATTGCACTCTTTGAACGGTTTGATTTATGTTTAGTTCGCAGGATCATTTAATTCAATTTTAACGGAGAAACAGAAGAACAATACTTTTCAAGATGTCAACAAAAAGAAACCACAAGCCCAAAATAAGGATTTTTTCTTGCCCGTAAGTATAAAACATGATATCTAATTTGTTTGTCTATATCTACAGTTTATGGCCAGTACCATGGTCTTGCATGTTCCGACTGCAAAAGCGAACATGCACTCACAGACACACACCGGGGGACACAGTAACATATAACTGACTCTCTGAATGCTCAAATAGGAAGTTTCATTTGAGCAATAACACCGTTGCAACTATTCGGATGAAACGGTAAATTTTGATAAATACTATGTGTACCGATGTGAAACAATTCAAATTTGAAACAAAGTCGAAATCAAGCTAATTTACACGGTGGTATTTATATTTGGTGAAGGAAATTTCCAGTGTCAGAATGATATATTTATGAGGCCCAACCGGGCCCAACTCTAGGGCCTCCGGCTGGGAATCGACACTCGAAAATTTCCTTCACCAAATATAAATATCGTTTCATGTTACTGAGTGTTAATGCCAAATATTCCTTTAATTTACCAAGGGACGTTTTTAATTCCTGTTTTATTTTTTACTTTTTGTGAAAAATACCACACCACCCAATTATGTCTTTATTTAGCAACGTAGTATACTTACCCAACTAAATCTTCGAAAATCACATCTAATGAATAGATGACCATTAAGAGAGCCTTGACTTAATTTGAAGACTGCCTCAATGACTTATAAAGCAATCTGGTCGAAAGAGTTTTGCCTGTATCCTGAATATCCTGAATTATCCTGAAGGGTTTTATCCGATGTCCAAACTCAGAAAGGTTGGGGGAAAAAAGCGGGGAATGGAAGTTTTTTCCTACTAAATACTGCGTACAATTGTAGGGTGTGGATTTGAAATGACTGAAGAGAAAGCCCATTAAATTTTATGCTGGGTAGGATGGCAATTTCAAACACAATTCAACTAGCGAGTTCTTTTTTCTCACTTCTTGAATTATCGACGAATTTCAGAAGTATTATACTCGAATAAACTTGGCCATGGACACTTCTGATTAAATTTTAAGCCGTTGTGAACAGAACGTGAAAAATCAGGAATTGCGGGAACCACTGAGTATTTTAATAAAATACACAACAACGGTAACTGCAAAAATCGATTACATAGTTAATTTATTCGACGTTTCGACTAGGCTTTAGTCATCATCAGGAAAGCTGCTGGGTTACAGCTGGGGGGTCTACTTATACAAAAAACTATGACGTAAGATCTGTTAATAGAAAATAATGAGTTCTCGGGATGCTTTCGTCTCTAACCTTACTGGTGAAGTACTAACAAACGAAGAAGAAACAGTCCTCTGCTTTGGCTTTAAACATGGACTTGTCACACACCCGATGGAATCTGACATCTTCGCCGCTGCTGAATCAATATGGGATCAGCGCGAGAGAACCTACTTCCAGACGGCTACATTAGACAACAGAAAATCAAGAATTCAATTAAAGCTTTGGCCTGTAACTTCCTGGACTTCGAGGACAAACGACTACACGACGACCACAAACGAATAAAAATCCTTAAGCGTCTCAACGAGAAAGACGCCATTCTGAAGCCCGACAAAGGAAACGGCGTCGTTCTGCTAATAAAGGAAGACTACAAAAACTACATGACTGGACTTTTTGTTGAAAAGTCGAAGTTCTCAAAGCCCAGTTCGGACCGCACATTAACACAACTAACCTCTCGGCAAAACTACCTTCGGAACATCTACAACCGTGGTGAAATCAATGACGAAGAATATCCGACCGCCAACATCCGACCGCAATCCACCAAACCAGCTCGAGTACGCGGCCTTCCAAAAACGCATAAACTTTTTGGTGCGTTACCTCCATTCCGACCTATCATTGACACTGCTGGCACCGCATACCAACCTGTCGCAAAATTTCTCTCCCGTCTGCTTAACCCACTCACCCTTAACGACTTCAGGCTACAAGACAGTTTCGACGCTATAACACGGATTAAAAACATCCCACAGAAGTTATTCGCCAAAGGTTACAGCTTTGTCTCGTTTTGATGTTAAGTCTTTGTTTACGAACACCGCTTTCAAGAGAACCGTTGACATCATCCTACACAGAGTTTACAACGATAAACAACTAACTACTACGCTTGAGAAAAGAACACTGAAAAAGCAAGGGCGGATCCAGCACAAAGTTTGAGTGTAGCTTGATGACATCATGTATGGCGTCATATTTGGTAAATGACGTCATAGTCTGTATGGTATTATCGTCATAAACTTGGATGGCGAAAATAAACGCGAAGATTTGCTAAGTGCAACAAGTCAGGATTATGATTATTACAGAACGCATTATGAGTGGGACGTGTTACTTCTGTGACGACAAACTCGCACTAAAAATCAGTATTAATATAAATATATTACGAGCAGTTAAACTAACAATTAAATCGTCCCCGTCACGACCACTCTGGGTGTCTTGTTTACCGCCGCAGGGCAGACATGTCCCTGCTCAGCTTATCCGCACATCTCCGTACGAGTCGCCTTTCGTCCTTCCTGCCGTCTCTCCAATTTCTTTCCATTCAAGGACAGAATTCCCTTTGATCTGAGATCACATGTCGTGTATTCTTATAAGTGTCAATGCTGTGGTGCATTGTATGTTGGCAAAACGCGCCGACATATTCAGACACGTGTCTCGGAGCATATGGGTGTTTCGCCTTTGACTGGAAAGAACCGTTCAGTTTCAACTATGTCAAGTATACTTACACATAAACACATACACAAACACCCTGTTTCCGCCTCTGATTTCAAAATACTCTCATCAGGTAGTTCTGGATCCAATCTTCTCATCCGTGGGAGTCTTCTAATTTCCAAGCTTAACCCAGTTCTTAACGGCACTGTAAGGTCCATCCCTCTCGACTTATTTTAATTACTAACCACTTAACTCTGACTTACCGTTAATTTACTTAGTTGACCTTTATTTGAATTTGTTCGTTTGAATTTTAAATTTTGTAACCGTTTTGTGTAATTTAAAACTAGTATCATTGTAAGTATTTATAGTATAACTTTTGTAAAATCAGTTTCAATGCTCTGAAGATGTTGTGATGTAAACAACGAAACGTCAGCAAATAAATGTTATCCTTTTTATTATGTCTTTTTTTAAAATCGCTTGCTGGGCATTTATATTCATTTTTAAAAGACGCCAACATAATTAAATTTTATGTTCGTTATGTTGACGACACGCTAGTTCTCACAAAACCAACCGACCTACCTATCACCCTTGAACAGCTCAACAGTTACCACGCCCAAATTCAATTTACATATGAAGAGTTCTTGGACAATAATGATGTTCACTTCTTGGACATCAAAATAACTTCGTCTGGTGCGACAATTTTCTGCACAAGTACCCACACCGGCCAGTAAATTCATCTACCCAGTTTTACACCTTTCTCCCAAAAGCCCGCCTGGATCAGATCGTTAATCCATCGTGCTCACAAGATTTGCAGCGATACAACTCTACTCAGAGATGAAATACAAAACATTCGAAAGCTTATGTCATGGAACGGGCTCACCAAACGTATGTCCGCCCAACTTATCAAAAAGTTCAGTACAGACCAAACCCCACCTAACCCTGATGATCTTATCCATACCGCCGAGGAAACTTCACAGCTCCCCAAAATATGGCTCCGTCTACTATATATTGGCAAGCGTGGAACTGTGTTACTCCGGAAATTCAAGAAGAATCTCCTGCGCCTGCTAAAACGTCCCTGTCAATTAGTTTTCAACTGGAAGACCACCACTACAATCTGTTTTTTGTCATGCAAGGACAAAACACCAAACGAATACCTAAGTTCTGTGTTATATAGTTTTTCCTGTCCAGGTTGCCAGCAATCACACATCGAAAAAACAAACATCTGTCTGTTTTTGCCTGGAGTCGCTTTCCTGGAGTCGGAGATTCACTGTCACATCAATTCTTGTGAAGAATTTCAGCACATCAGAATACTGTTTCAAATTTCGCTGGACGAACAAAACACGGACGAAACCTTACAAATCAGTATATGTGACTTTATATTTAATAACTGTGTAATTATTGACAAAGCCGATCACTGGTCGACATTGCTTTATAAGGAAGCGCTCGCCATCCGCCGCCTGAAACCGCAGCTCAACCATGGGACAAAAGCATCCCGAGAACTCATTTTCTATTAATAGATCTTACGTCATTGTTTTTTTAGAAGTAGAACCCCACGTGTAACATAGTTGCTTTCTTGATGACTAAAGCCTAGTCGATACGTCGAATAGATTAAATATGTAATCGATTTTCGGAGTTACCGTTGTTGTGTATTTTAAACCAGGAATTATCAAAAAGTCGATCAAGAATTATATTCTGTATCAGACCATAATTTGATGATAAAATTTTGTCCCACGGCCTCCTTCTAAGAGGTTTTGTCCCCATAGTCTAGGAAGCTCCTTATCCGGCCCCTTTCACAACAAAAGATGATGTTCACTTTTCAAATTTCAACTTTTACGATAGAGCTGCACACTGACCTACTGTATTTATGACGGGACTGCCAAGAAAGAAGGGAAGCCAAAAATGGTAGATATGGGCCTTCATAGACGTTTGTCCCGGTCCCTCACGTGGTCACCTTAATTAGAACACAAACACTAACATGGACCCTAACCGTGGAACTACCAGAGAGAAAGGTCCAGTTTGAAGACTCAACCATCAAAGTTTTCACCTATGTATTTTCAAGCACTCAAAAAATGGCCCGGTAAATTAGTCTGAGGCGAGTAAGTACAGTAGGTAGGCAATTTGTCTGCACATGCGCGGGAATAGGTTAACGGAGTCTGTAAATATTCAAAATGGCGGCTTTGTCAACTTTATCGGCTTTTGTTTAAGGAGCCTTTGTTTTTTTCCTTTGCAAAAGCTCTCTGCTTAAAAACAAAAGCAACAGATTGACTGTGTGTCTTTTTTTCTTTTGATTATTAATTGTAATCCGAATGTTTCACGATGCATAATTTTCATAACGTTATTTGTTGCCAAATCTCACGAACGTAAAATTTCAGGTATTAAAAACTCAAATTTCCCCTTGTACTTAAACGAACAAAAACAGAATTGAAATCTCATTAAATACGTCCACCAATGATTTAAAATGTATTTGGCGACAAAAAAATATCAACAATTGAACTTGTTTTTGACCCAAATTGTTGGAAAGTATAAGCAAGGTACTTTAAGTTTATCTGACAGTAAGAAAACTGCCGCGAAAAAGACAGACTTTGTATGAGGAAGGATGAGCTTCCCAAATTTTAAAGGTGTAAATAAACAGGGCCTTTTACCTAAATATTTTTAGACAGTGAGGGATTTCAATTAATCAGTTTAAGTTTTTCTGGTAGAAGGATATCATCCAGCATAACTTGTGTGGCAATAAACAAGATAACCCGATTCTTCTGCAAAAGCCAAAGAGGTAACTTCAAGTTGATAAGGAATCTAAGCATACACAATAAAAATTGGACAAACACAGCGAAAAGTAATTAGAAAATAACACAAGGACACAGATTAATAATACCAGATACTAAAATGATGCTGACGCTGACGTATTTTTTCCCTGGGGAGACATTTCATTAAAACCCTATACTATAATTGGTAACTGGTGACTGTCTGGAAAGTAAAAATACGTTCTTGAGGCCACAAAAATCTAACTGGCGCATTTTTTATGAAGTGAAATGGAATGTCAACAGTAAAGTTGAGGACCAAAGATTACTTAGATCATAGTCTCATTCTGTTGCTAACGTCAGATTTTTGAGATATTTGGAATTTTCTGCATTTTGATTCTTCAAAACTCAGTACAAATAATGGCTAAAAACAGTATTCTCTCAAAACCAAAGAAACTGTTTGGTTTTTATGTAAATGCGATTATTTAGGACTGAGGGGTCAAAACAGCATTCAGAAAGTTTTAGTCGTAGTACCTGTAAATTACCCAAAATTTTTCGTGAATAGATTATTTGGTTGTAAACAGAACTGAATTCGTCGTGTATAACATCACTCCCGTAGATCCACACGTTCAAATTATTTAGGTCAATTTAAGGTGAAACTCGTGGTGAAAAATGCTTCATAGAAGAGGTGTTGGAACTGAATGTTACATGGCATTTGGTAACGAGCTATGGCATCCATTGCTTTGTTGTTTTACAAAGCACATACAAACAAGCACTGTTGTGGCGTGGGTTGTTTTTTAAAGGAAGATTCGTATATCGAAGTATTTTTGGCAGTCGGGCTCTGACAGTCTTGGTTTATGGTCTGTTTTACTTTGACGCTTTGGATGATGTGTCTTTTTCTACTACTCATGACGATCTATCGCATCAGAGACTTTGGTTGAGGAGCTTTTTTATTGTCTTGACGACATATAATGTACTTGTTGTTTTGCCGCAGTTTTCATTCTGTGCTGGCTGTTTCCCTGCGGATCACTCTAACCATTAGCCATAGGAATGCATGATGTACACGTTATTTTTTCTTTTTTACCACGACTGTTTATCTAAATGAGAATTATTTACTAAAAAGGCCACTGTTGACAACTGACTTCAGCATGAATGGCGTATATTGCATACCTCATGATGACGTCGTCTTATTGTAAGGTAATGGAATGTCATGTGGTTGTCTTACGTTCCATTTACCTTATAACAATTTCCCCAAATGCTAGTATCATAGATGCAGAGAAAACTTGTTTAAAAATATCAGTGCTTTTTCATACAATTGTAGCCAAAAAATTTCGGGGGGCCTATAATAAGTTCTTCTAAATTTTTGCCCCCCGTCTTAATGTGGTAATTTTTGTCGTATTTGCCCAGGCTGTGAGGTCCTGCAGTTCACATTTATCCAACTTTGTATTGGGGAGAGCAGGGGGAGGGCTTTGACTTAACGGTACTACGGTAATCATATATACTAAGAAAAACTTGAAGATAGTTGACGTATCCCAGATTCTTTCGGCCAGGATGTTGGTTTTGATTGTATGCACATTATCTCTTCGTAATCAATCGAGTTTCAACTACTTTTACACGAAAGTTTACTTGTTACTTATTCCAAACTTGTTGATGTCAACATTGATTCGTTATCGCTTACTTTATTTTAAAGATTTCATGGTTACCCATTTTGTTAATCGTTCTCATTCTCCTTTCTTTATGTCATCTTAACTGTCATAAGCTATATTTTATATTGTAATCGTGGATTGGTTGCGCCTTTTATTAGTTATGGACCTTGTATTTTGTTTATAGCTATATGTTGTACTATTACATTTGTATCTGTTTATTTCTTGAGGCATTGTTGGGCTCACAACCAAAAGTTACACTTAATCAACTATGATGTTTATTGTTATTCTTGTGTGTTCTGTTCGGTCTAAAGCTGTCCTAAGAGTTATGTTGGGGTTTAATGTATTTTTGCGTTTAATACGAAATTTTGTTCTACGAACCAACCCTTAAAACTAGTTCTGACTTTCTATTAGTAAACTCGAAATGGCGACGAAGAATTGAAACAGTTTTATGAAATACTAGTTGAGTTGAACATGTTTTAGTGTGAACGGGATACTAAATATTCAAAATGGCAAATCAGAAATTATGGGTTAGGGGTTCCCCAATCCGGTGCCATTTTCGTATCTTCATAATTGTAAAATCTTGTATCGATAGGTTTAAACAGAATCTTCACTGACTGTAACGCCCATTTAAATTATAGATCACCTCCAAAACGAAAAGCCATGTGTCATCCTGGTTACAAGACCTTGCCGGGAGCAAATCCCTATCGGTTCTTGCGAGCAGAAAGGTAATCTACATTACACTGGTGCCTAATTAAGATTTTAAGACTGTAATGTAGGTATTTTACAAACCTGTGCAAAGCTATGTGAAACTGCATGGATATTTTTAACCCAAAGAAAGCTTTATTAATGCACACACCACATGAAAGTTAAATTTTATTCCTAAATGTTGTAAAACTCGAGATTTGGGGGAAACTATTATGACTTTTAAAGACAGAAAAACCGTTCTCAGACAATACATATTAAAGTGTATATGAAGCGAAAATTAAGTTTATCTTATTGGAAAGAATTCTTAAAAGGATAAAGGAACACATTCTACAGTTTTCTGTATCTTACTTAGTTCTTGAGATATTTCAATTTGTTTGATATGTAAATGAGACAATGTGTGACCTTCTGTGATTGATATAGCATTTTTGCCAGTTCGAAATTAAGTTAGTAAGATTATTGAACGAAATATTTTGAAATCAGTTACATTGGTTCAGTTCATTATACTGACCAGCTCCTTGTCAAAATATCATTGTCATAGTAACATATTAGTCGCAAGACGCTGGGAATTTATAAAGTGAAATTCTTTTGTTTTTAAGCTATTCATGACCGTTTTTAAATTAATGAGAGGTCAGACATATTCTTGTCATCATTTTATATGCTGTGTAAAGGAAAAGGCAGAAAACCTTGTTCCATCACGGTGGAGAAATATATGACCAGGACCTCGGTATTTTGACATGAAACTCTTCAGTATTATGAACTAAACCAACGATTTCATTGAATAACTTTAGAGATAATACTTACTCTCGAATCGACAAAAATGCTGTACTAATCATTCGACGTCACACATTTTCTCATTTACCTATCAAACAAATTGAAAGTTAGTTACAAAATAATGTATGATATGTTGCTACGGAAAGTAATTTGCTATTTTTAAAACGTTGATCAGTAAACAGACAGGGGAAGGCGGTGACAGGGGACCCAGTGGAATTATGGTAAGTGGAGAGTGAAGCAAAGAAAATCCTTAGAAGAATGAGTACGCAAGCTAATGTTTTTATCCTCCCAGTTTAGACAAAAACATAACTTGCAAGGAAATAGCGATGTGTAGGACGTGAAAAGAACAAAAAACCAACAAAGAAAACTACACGTGCTGGAGTTTTTGTCCGCCCATGGTAGACAAAAACAATAATTTGTAAGGGGTCATTCACCCCTTTATTTCGTTTTTAATACCCGCATTTGATTGAATATATTTTTGTCGCATCAATACCCTATAAAAACCTCGCCAAGTTTTGATTTCACTTTACGTTTCAATGCGACGAAGTGCCTTCACTAGAAACGTCTGTTACTAGTTAATATTTTTTTGCAGCCAACAACTCTTTTACCGTTAAGTCCGTTTTCCACCAGGTGAATTTTATCACGCGAATCGGCTTTTTTTTGTTTACACTGAATAGATTTCTCATTAGTTTCAGTCGAGGGCCTATTAGATAAAAGGACAATTTATTTCGCGCGAAAAAAATCGCCTCGTGGAAAACGGCCTTGAGCTAGCTTCGCTTTAGGGGGCAATTTACTGTTTTACTGTGTCCGCATGAAGTCCAATTTACACAATTACCTATCTAATTACGCATGGTCTTAATTTTATCGGACCTTGTTTTTACGTCAACTGACATATTAGAAACTCAGACTATTGACCAGATGTCCCTGGTATAGTCATTCAAAACCGTTGAATCTTACGTAAAAAGGTTTATTCTGTTGCTCTTTCGTAACAAAGGCATATTATTTCACTTAAAGTATTTTGCTTACATAGATCATGCATCAACCTGCGATCGATCTGACTCACTAGTGTCAACTACAGGTTACACGACATTACTAGAAGTTGCGGAACACTTCTTGAAATGACGCTTTGGCCTGCCTGCATTTGGTCTGGCCAGATCAGTTTACAACTACATTTTGATTTAATAGCAGTATTTTGGACTCCAGCGCCATATAAGTGACAGCCACAATACATCGGAAATTCCAAATCGAACAGATGTATTATACGCTTGCATAAGCTTGGTATTTACCGAGGATCGCGTAAGGAGTGTCCGTAAATTCACAGGAAATGATCGTTATCATGAGACAGGGGTCGGGCTGGATCTCCAATGTGAGGCTTAGAACCATTTTCTAAGGTTATCAGCTTGGCGAACATTCAGTATCGTGTGTAAAAATTAAGTTCGCTTATGCATGACATACTTCATCGTGGACCAAGCTTTTCTGGATGGTTTCTGAAAACATTTTCGTATTCTCTAACAAAATGATTCAATTTGAGTACTTTTAAACCTGTCCATTTAACCTTTTTTGAGTATTTTGTAAACTTTGTAAAAGTCCTTATTTTACCGTTTAGGTTCCAATTTTTAATAAAAAAGAAGAGTTATTAAACAGCGTGTGTGAACACTCGGTTCCATTGATACGAGCCACTTGGTTTATAAAGGTAATGCGCTATATCAATATGGCTAGTGAGGGTTAACCAATGGTCACGTGTGCTATGATGAATTTAACATTGCGAATAAAGCGAATATTATTATATGAGCCTTTCTAGCCGTCCTCATCGTTCTGATAGTACTCAGTGCAAACAATACACTTAAGTTCAATTGCTTCGCCATTATCATTTGAGGTGACTTCTATTTCGTCAAACCCCCATTTATCGACCGTTGCCTTCTTTACCATATCGGAATATCCATTGTGTATGCAAATAACGTGCTATAAGTTGGTGTAAATAACAATAAAAAACGTTCTTGTAATGTAGTCGCGCCCGCGGACCTGCATGCCGAATACGTCATGATATGTGCGATATAATACCGAACGTTATGATGGCATATTGGATTCGCCGAATTGAGAAATTTTCCTTGCCTATGATTATTTTCTGATATTGTAGCTACAGGCCGTGCTAATTTTACATACACATTTGACTTTCAAGTTACTAAACTAGTTTAGATAACGCGGAAAACGAACAGACGCTGTAGTTTGTAGGTTTAAGGTATATAAACAATGTCAGTAACGGGTTGATCGCCTCGGCATTTTTTTGCCGAGGCTAAAGTATGAAAATCGTAACTTGCCTCGGCATTTCCCTCGGCAAATGCCGAGTGCCGAGGCGAATTTCGAGGGTTGAGTAGTCCAGTGTTCTGCCAACTGAGCTAAAAGGCTGTTGCCGAGAGCGTGGTCACGAATTTTGTATTTGAATGGATCTTAGTGCTGGTGAAGTTAAGGGTGTATTCAAGGAATATTGGACGTTTACACTCGATCAGTATTGGGCATTTACGCGCGATAGTGAACTTTGGTAGATTCGCCGGGTTATGGGTTAGATTCACAGTCGGAGGCCCTGGAGTTATACTTTTTGCAACTGGTTCCCGGTAGGTCTTAAAACTTTGCCACATCGTAATACCAAGTTCCTGAAGCCCGGAATGCTAATCATTTCTATTTTGAGAAGATGACCGGTACTTGTCGAAACTACCGAAGTCGGCTGGCTCTGATGGAAAAATAGCGAGAGTTGAAAATCTGATTATTAATAAAGGCAGCGTTTAAAGAGAAAGTGCGTGTTGCACACTGCTTATTTAATCTTCTCTTAAGGTTTACTAATGATCTTTAAACGAGTTCTGATCAATAACACTAGGTCGATGCTATTCCATTCATCCTAATCGTTTCTTTTGTATTGTTGTTATTAAATAAGAATTTCCAATTACAGTCATGTATCGTTTTAATGTGACAACGGCACGATGAAGGACTTACTTCCAGTAAAAAGTGGTGCCGTGATCAAGCGTTTCATACCCTCTCTGAATACGATCCCAGTCCTTGGGACATTCAAAATAGAGCTTGGATTAAAATTAACAACGTGCTGTAACCCTCGACTATTATTACTTATAAAAAAATAAATAAAAGTTATCCGTTTGTGTGGGGAAATGGATGAATCTAGTATAACCCGTGGAAATGTGCCATTTTTTGTATTTGAATTTTTTTTTAGATGACGTCAGCTCACCAGATGGCTTTAATATCCGACTCAAGGAACAAGAAACGTCAAGCTAGTGACCCTGCGCAAGGTATGGCACTCATTGATCTGTTAATTTTCCATGGAATATCAAAATTAATCTGGTAGAAAGTTGGTTAAAAACTTCTTTCAACTACTATATGTAGATCCGTTAATGCTGATTATCATGTTACGACTCAGATTTTTATAACGTGAATTTCTAAACATGCTGACATAAAATCTGCGGTAGAACAAGAAACGTTCATATAACATACATAATATCGGCATCACAAAAGGAAAGCATTGATCCATATCAACCTACTTTTCTAATCATCCTCGACATGTTTATTCAGAGATTGCTTAAGTAAACGGAAAAATTACAAGTCTAGAACGTGATTAGAATTTACATTATACTATAGATTATGTGTAGACATGGTTGGTATTGCTTTTACGACAAATGGCAATTTTTCCTGGTTTGCTATTTCTACGTGAAAGTAAACGCAAGTATTATTTTACATGTTTCTCTGAGCTTTGAGAAACGTTGGAAAGAATCGTCACTTGTATATTACTTCAGACAAAACGTAGGTATTTTTGATTAGAATCCTCAGAATACTTTACCTTTAGATGGTTGTCATTACAATTGAATAAACATCTGTTGTCGTGACTGAACAGCAATGGACGCATTATCCGAACATAACTCCTTGCCGATGGAAGGTGCAACAGTAAAGAGATAACTAGTATGTTAGACTCAAAAACACTGTAATTTCCTCCTTCGTGTTGTTGCAAATGTTTCTGAATAATTATTGGCTTTTCGCCTGTTTCAAAGGAGCTTACTCCGAACACGATTTCTTAGTGACCTTGCAATAGCGGGACGAATTTGGTCATGTTGAAAAAATTTATTTTAGTGCTGTGTTTGCCCCTCTAAAGGAAGTAAATTAAATTTTGGTGCTTTAAGGCGAAGAAGAGCTGTTGTTACTTGCAGCGTCAGTAAGTTTCCCCTTTATTTCCTGATCCCTTTCTACTTTTAGTTTGTGGAAACCGCAGTTTTATACCTTGTGCTCACGATGAATTTTTGTTTGGGTTTTCGTTGCGTCTATTCCATGTTGTTTTGATACCAGTCGGCTTAATGTAACGTACGCTTGTACGAAGTGTCTCTCACCATTAATTTGAGTGACTTAATAATAACACATCTATCTGTAAAGATGTACGAAATAGCGGCTATATAGGTTGTATTCTGTTACCGGCGTGGACAGGAAGGATTACCGCTAGAACTCTTTTTTTTGTTTTAATTTAAGAAAGAATACTGAGATTTACGTAAACAAAAATTCAGAAAAGTGAGGAAAACGTTGCTAGACGTGATTTTTGGATGTAAACAAGCGTAGTCGATGGTGTAGAACTTACAAAAACACACCCAACTGGCAACCGTTGCCACGTGGCAAAGGGGTGGGTTACTTGCAAGAAGCTGGACGTTCACATCCCGCCAACGACTGGATCTTTTGACAGCATTTTTGTCGAGTCTGCGTATTGTTCTAAGTTTTAATTTCATTCCCAATCTATTTACTTTACAAATACCTACAACAAAATTGTGAGAATTTATCCCCGCAGAAATATCAGCATTTGGAATTTATTTTGAAAATTTGATTTCACAAATTTTGAGCAGGGTCTCATAGACTGTACATCCACGAGACTAACCGCGAGTAGGTTTAATATCAGGGCACAGTGTAGTAGCATATTTGGCATTGACACTTAGTGACACGAAATGATATTATGTATGGTGAAGGAAATTTTTGAGTGTCAATATGATACATTTTGAAACCCAGCCGGGACCTGTTGCGAAAAATTGCAACTTTAGGGCCTCCGGCTGGGAATCGAACCGGCGACCCTACAAATTTAGTGCAGTGCTCTGCCAACTGAGCTGCGAAGGCCGTGCCGTCGCGGGTTCGAGTACCAGCCGGAGGCCCTAGAGTTGCAATTTTTCGCAACTGGTCCCGGCTGGATCTCAAAATGTATCATCCTGACACTCAAAAATTTCTTTCACCATACATAATATCATTTCACAGTGAAAGGGGGTTGTTGCGTCAACGTATGACTAGTTTAGGATGAATTGTCCGTACAATGTGTAGAAAGTAAAGTTTCTTTATTTTTATCTTACGCTTAAGTAAAGATTCATCGTATTCTTCGTGGGTATAAAGCATCTGTTTCGCTAACGCGAAGCTTGCGCACAAAACTATTCACGTATTAACGGCAGACGACCAACGGGAATCTAACGTTATCCACTTGCCGTAAATGTGATGTTTAACCTGTAAGGGTTACTGGCCTACTGCTTAGCCAACAAATAATTTAAGACTGGTGCATGGCGTTACCGTCAAGTGAACCTTGTCAGGGTTTCATTGCTAACAAAGCGTTACGGAAATCACGTGTAAACGTAATGCCATTGCATTTCGGATCGTTGGTGTACTAACTAGGTTATCTGACCTCCTATAAACAAAGCTTTACTCTGTCGTGCCTGTTACATACAGTGCTTTTATTCCAAGCACAACGTTCCAAAAAGCGTGAAATAACAGTCCCACAGACTAATTACATGTGACCGATCATATTTTTGCGCTCAGGCTAGTAGACGACAGGCTACTGGGTAAGGCTCTAGGCCTTAAAGCTATATATAGCAGTGAGATTGGAGCGTAGGCAGTGCAACTTTCACAAGAGATTCTAATCAAAAATTGTTTTAATTTTGCCGTTTCGTCTTAAAAAACACTCGTCGATAATGGATCCGAAGCTCAGGGTCAACGAGAACGACAAACAAACAAACAAACAACCATACAGACAACAAACATAACAAACAGATAAATACAAGTATTTAAACGGGCTATTTAGGAACAAAGGAGAAAAGGAGAAAGAGACCCTGAATGTACCTCGTATAAGTTTTTAAATACCTGCATCTTGTGTCTAGACGGTAAATTCTAATTGGTCAAGTTGTTTCTTGAACATAGAATTTAAGACCGAATTTTGGAGGAAGCTCTGATAATGTAAGCAGTTCAGAACATAATCCTTGTTCTGCCATCTGAGTCAGTAGCTCAATGGCTAGAGGTTCTCAATGGTAATTAGAATGTGACGGATTCGATTTCCGTCAAGCCAAGGCCTCAGAAACTTCTCTGAGTTAAATAACTTAAAGAACGTCTTCAAAGTTTATCTGTACTCTTACCTGGCAAGTTTCGTGAACTATTTCAGACGAAAGGTTGTCCATTCGCCGAATTATTCATGACTGCCGAACTAAATGAGTATTGAAGTTGAGAATTACCCATAATCGACGTCTTAATAAAAAGTATTTCGTCGATGCTTTCGAAAGATGCCAACAATACATGAACACTATGTTAAGTTTGTGGAACACTGCGTTTTATTTTAGAGCCGTCCACGGCTGTCCTTGGCAAATCGTAGGATTTCTTCCAGTTTCTATGGATACCCTCATTCTCGGGCTGAAATAATGACTGTCGGTAGCTAGAAGCGAAGAGTCTTCCCATGTTATTTCATGGTGGAATTTCCACGCGGGTTTAGCTACAGCAGGTTTTTCTAGTTTCCGTTTTTCACAACACGTTTCGTGCTGCTTTAGACGAGCTGAGAGGTTTCTTCCAGTTACTTAGCCATTGTAGAGAAGCTACATTCACATGGTTTAGAGAAATCATCCAGGGCATCCTTGTGTGAATACAGCACTTTATATAAATTGTGTTGATTGTTGTAGAGAAACTTCATCCCAGGATGACATAGAATTCGCCTAATCTTATTACACGCCGGCCATGTACGGTAAACACACCGAAGGCAAATCTTCATTATTAGTAGGCTTACGTCTTGATGGAACCATTGACGAGTCGATTAATTACTTCGGAAAGCCATTTGTTAAAACGGATCCAGGATTTTAGAAACAGAGGGCGTGAAGACGAACGCCGAAGGCGCGATAAATTTCTAGGGGGGTGGGGCATGCTCTCCCAGGAAATTTTGAATTCCTAGGTATCTGAAATGCTTTTCTAGTATTTTAGTGGTAGTCTAAAGCGAGATTTTAAGAAAATACCTAGATAATTTTGCGAGTGCAAAAAACGTGTTTTAGCAACTACAATTAGTGACAAAAGTGTTGGGACACTTGTTTTTATAACAGTAAAATTTTCCTTTGTTCTCAACCCCCATCCCCAATTTCATATTGATCGCTATGCAGACACATTGTTTGCAGTTAGGTGTGCACCTTTACCCCTTCAGCCGTACACAACATTGAACAGGGTTGGGGAGGGAGGGATGGCACTCTTTTAGTCCAAAAACGTTATACATATTGAGAAAACATCGAAAATTGTAAGTGTCCCCAGGTTTTTTATCACTGATTGTCTTAAACGCATTGTTTCAAGCGTTCCCAAAACTTTCAAGTTAACGAGGCAAATGACGTGGAATAACAACGGAGGGAGCTAAGACTTTATATTCCTTCATTTTCTCAACTCGTTTCCTACCGTAGCTGATGATATATGAGACCTTTGCCCAAATGTACTCCCTATGAATCCTCTGTTTTCCCAACAGTTTTCACCACGGTTCTCACCCAAAAACTTCTAAATATAATGGAAACCGGTGATTCTTATTGCATTTCCCGTGTGTCCCTTTGATTGGATACTAGATGAATATAAAACAAAGGGATGTTTGCAACTATACGCCAGTAAAGGACGGTTTCTCTCGCGATTCTCACCATATTTGCGTAAATAATTGTGATCTTTGCACCTAGTTAATATTCCGAAGTGAGAACCGTCGCGTCTCACGTCGATTTTTCTCTCCTTTGTCGGCTGTGCAAGCAAGAAAGTCATAAAAAGGCGATTGTGTCATGAACTCCACGCTTGTCAATCGTCACAATTACTAATTTTCGGCAAAATGCTCCGAAATACTGCCATAATCTTGAATATGTTCTCAGTGAGAACTGTGGTGAGCACTGTTGTGAGGACGGCGGGCGGAAGTTATTACCACCAATATTTTGTTCTGATACGATTCTTTGTCACTGCAGAATAAATTTGCCTAGAAACCCGCTCGATTTCAGCTTGTTTCTTTGGAATACAGTGCTTTCGAGTACAGTTATAGGAACCCTCGCTGTTGATACTAGTCGTTAAATTCAACAACAAACAAAGTTATTTTCACTACCAAGAACTACCAAAGGTACTCCGTCCGTTCAATGTGTGGTGCACTGATGAGTCGTTCTCTACCACTAGTTCCCTGGAGTGAGACGCCAGACTCAACCTTTACTTGAGCCACATATTTTGTAATTTGCAGTTCATTGCACTTTAAACACAACCTGAAAATTTACACAACTTAAGAGTGACCCGCGGTTGATCGTACGTGTACTCTGCTTGGTGATTTATCGGTTTAACGCGTTATTTAGGTAAATCGCTGACGACTAGAGCAAAATATTAATTTTTTGGCGGGTTAGATCAATCTAATGGCCTACGTGCGGTGCTAAATCCTTTTGCGGAATAAAAACACCTTTTAAGATTTGCTTTTTATACATATTGAATGAAAAGAACCTTGACGAGCAGAGTTTAATTTGTACCCGAAAAAAGCCTTTTACAGACAAACCAGTGACAAAACTGTTGGGACCCTTTTTTATACAGTAAAATTTTCTTTGGTTCTCAACCTCCCTCCCCCAATTCAATGTTGGTTGCTATGAGACTTTGTTTGCGGTTAAGTGTGCAACTTTACCCCTTTAGTCGTACCCAACATTGAATAGTGTGGGGGAGGGAGGGATGGTACTCTTTAGTCCAAAAATGTTATACATATTGAGAAGTGTGCCAAGGTTTTTTCGTCACTGATTGTAGTTTAGTATCTAGTTTGGATAACTATTTCCATTAGTCATTACAGAAAACAGTCTGTGTCTAGAATATGCAAACTGGCACGTATGTACAAAACGGGGGGCGTACGCCCCTTCCGCCGTGCTGCAGATCCGCGTCTGCACAGTGTGACTCAGCGGCCCATCACGCTTAACTTTGAGCAGAATATCTAAAAATGCAATGGAGATGTTCTCATCGTGTATTTTCATCGTGAATTGAATTGAACTGAATTGAATTGAAGGATGGATACTGGTAAGGTAATCTAGAAATTCAGACAATTTTTCGAGACCATGAAACCAAGTGCTAAACGTGTCATCTGCATAACTTTGGCTACTATAAGAGAACTCATAGCTGCTCAACTGGTTTGTTAAAAGAACATGCTCCGCCATTTAAAACTCGTGAAGGTGAGACAGCTGTAAAAGATTGTACATCTCTTCTAGAGAAACGTTTGCTTTTCGATTTGAAACCAATCTGTTTTTCGAAATCCGGCACGCGCCTTCAACCGGAACATTGGTAAACAAACTTACCCTGTCAATGCTAACTAAAATATCACCTTTCACTAGTTTTGACTGCTTTTATTACTGAGACAAACTTCTTAGAATTCAGCACGTGGTGACAGAACTTGCATTTATTGACTTTTGGATACCTGCCAGGTATTCAGCCAAAGCATCTGTTTGGGATCTTCGTGAACCCACCAATGGACGGAGTGGTACATCATTTTTATGAATTTCGGTAGACCGTAGAACTTAGGACGGACTGAGGCAGACAAACGGAAATGTTTGTACAGATGTTGTGCAAACTGTGGTTCTTATAGCGCTAAAGTAGTGTACCCGGAACCCGTCGTTTAATGCTCGGTGTTGGACCATGTTTTAACAGTCTATCAGTTGATGTAATAGAGCGCTTACTGTTGTGTCATACGTTGCACGATTTGACGCAACAGTGGCATTACCTTTGTTTGTCTATGAAATATGTATCGACTTATGTGACCGAAGATTAGTCAAGGTTATCTTTTCTTCTTTGTGAGGTTGCTTTTGGGTAGTTTCGCTTGTCGTAAAGCTTCAAGGTAAAATAAATAGTTCAGGTTCAAGCTGTTGAACGATTGGGAATAGATCTCGGAATCACCGCAAAGTACAAGGTCGAAGTACAAGCTTCATCCATCGACAGAGATGTTTTGCTTAGGTTGATTACCGTACGGGACATCTCCATTCCTCTTCTGTGTCCTGTTTCCGTTACATGGCGGCCAACATTTGCTAGTTTTTCATAGTTGGTAATTTGTTTTGAACGAGATTTGTTGAAGGTTTTCGAAGAAGATGAGGAAATCATCGTACTCGCAAGTGCATAATGCACTTCACTAACCATAGACCGATGGATCTTAGTATCAAAGTAATGTTCAAATCAACCATGTGCAGCTGTCGATGGTATAAAAATGGGATGCTGCGTAGTCAGTGTGGAACAGCACAAAAAAGTTAAAAGGTTGGTAGACTGCCGAATTTATTTCAGAACTCGTTTCTCTTTCTGATGAAGGGTCATAGCTCGAAACATTAGAATTCTTTATCATAAATTCGGAAGTCTATCAACCTTTCAACTTTTTGTGCTGTACAGCTGTCTGCGAGTCTATGAAATTCGTTCTCTTACCAATGCTAGTTCTATTCTAGGGATGTTGTTGCGTGCCAACTGAGCCTTGTGGTAGAAATTTGGATTATTCCATAAGGGCGATGTTGTGGTCCTTGTATCTCTTTAAGAAAGGCGGGTTTTTAACCAGCCGAGAACGTTGGTTGTGAAGACATTCAAAACGTTTAGATGACAAGTGTGTATACTCTACGTGGAGCTCAGTGATCAATTCTTTGGAGTTTCACATGGTGATAATTTCATACGTTGTGCAGATGACACGTTCAGACCTTGGTCTTATGGTCTCGAAAACTTGTCTGAATTTGTAGATCACCTTAATAGTATCCATCCTTCAATTCTGTTCACGATGAAATACAAGATGAGAACAACTCCATTGTGTGCTTGGATATTCTGGTCAAGATTAAGCGTGATGAGTCTCACTGTGTATCACAACCCTACACACACCGAATGACACCTCCACTACACTTCATTTCAGCATCCTATTTTTAATTCTTCCCTGTTGAAGACTCTTTTTCATCGAGCACGAACAAGTTGTATGACGAGCACTTAAAAGGTGAAATGGAACACCAAAAAGGCATATTGACAAAGAATGGCTTTCCGAAGTAATTAAGCGACCCGTCAATGGTTTCATGAAGACCTAGGCCTAGTAATAACGAAGGTGTGCCTTCGTTGTGTTTACCGTGTATATGGTCGGGGCAGCATAGGATTAAGCGAATTCTGTGTCGTGCTGGTATGAAGGTTCTCTACAGCAGTTCACAGAAATTATGTAGAGTGTTGTATTCACACAAGGATGCTACAGATGATTTCTCGAAACCTAGGGTTTACCGTATTCCATCTAAGTGTGGCGTTGTGTATATTGGCGAAACAGACAGGGATCTCTGAACTCGTCTGAAGGAGCACAAATCGTGTTGTGAGAAAAGGAAACTAGAAGAATCTGCTAAACACGCGTGGAAATTCGACTATCAAATAAAATGGGAAGTTTCTCTGCTTCTAGCCAACGCCAGTCTTTACTTCAGCTGGAGAATGAGGGAATCCATAGAAATTGCAAGAAATCCTACGATTTGGTAAGAAGGACAGTCACTAAACAGCACAAAAATGGCTCTGGTTCATTGACTCAGTTGTCTTTGGTTTTAGTTAATTAAAGTTAGAGTGTTTGTTTGCGGACTATCCTGATAGCCTGCCCCAGCAATATCCAAGTTGCTGTATACGCCGTGAAGAAACTGCTTTTGTCATTCAAAACATTGAGTCTCGCCAAGTTTTTCGGTAAAGTATCAAATGATCTACCACTTTTCGTTTTGGCTAGTTCGACAAGTTGAAAAGTATGAAATAGCTGCGATTTTACCAGGCCCAAGTTGTGAAACAACAGTTCATGAAATTTCCGTCATCGAGCATTACCAAGTGTATCTAATAGTTTGATAGTAATTATCAAGGTAGTCCAAAAGTTGTTGCAGTATACAATTTAACTATACGGGGAATATCAACCCGGAAATCTCCATTATTACAGTTTCAAGTGATATCCCTTAAGCAGTTTATTGTTTAATCTTGGCTGCATTACGTTGGACAAAGGATGGCCCAGTTATTATCCAAATTGCATTACCCAACGTTTGCAAATAAGGATTCTACCATTCGCGAATATTTACCCCACTGTGAGGATCTCAGCCTACTAAATTCATACCACGAATATTTATACCATCTCAAGTATTACCCAATTCTCTCAACTCACATAAAGAATTTTTAGCATCTTTATTTACTTATAGCAAGATTTCTGGTTTAAGTGGTAAATGTCAACTGTACAACAGGTGTTCCCTCACTGAACCTACCTATCTTCCCAGCATATCTTCTTGCCATTTGTGGATGGTTGTTGGCAAATATATAAAATCTTCATGATGTACTTTTTCGTTGCTTCTCTTCAAAATTATTTCGATTTTACTCAGAAGTGACAGCTTTTTCCAGTAAAACCCCAAGCTTCTCGCTCACAGCCTTCTAAGGTACATAAAGCTTGAAAAATAATTACCTAAAAGTGGAAAGGATAATCTTGAAATGTAGTATAAATAGATGCACTTGTGGTCAGATGGGGATGTTTTGGAAGGGAATACGGCTTATTCAGTCATCACTACGTGTAACTGTGATTCGGAGCGAGCTATTTTTTTTGGCATGCATATAAAAGATCACCGAACATCCATCTGGTACAAGTTATATAAAATCAGGATATAAAAACCTGGGCGAATTCATAAGGCCAAAGATGGTTAAACACCACATCTATAAATTATCGTTATGAGCCAGTGTTTACGGCTTGTTCTAACTTCGTATGTGTAGATCTTAAATACGCATGCTCCTGGGTATGTGTAGATCGTTTAGATCCTTGGTGTGTATAAATCTGAAATGCACATACTCTGAGTTTATAAGCTTGAAGAGTATGCAGATTTTAAATGACTACGCACGGTGTATGACATAGTTTTACTCTATTGTAGAATGGACCTCAACAATTACTAAATACTTGAGAGATCAGTTGAACAAGCTATCCGATTTTTACCACCAGTCCTTTCAGAGAATGTCCGCAGACGTGGAGTTGGCTCAGAAGCAATGGCATTACACAGTTAGACTAACTGATTGGCTGTACGAGGTGAGTACAATTAATCGGTTAATGAGTGCTACTATAAGTTGAAATGCTTGTGAAACGTGAGTGACAACGTAATGCAAATTGATCAGAAAGACTCTTCCACTTTTCTTACAAGCGAAGAAACAAAGTGTGTTTTGTTAGACGGTCTTGCAGTACTAGAGCTGTAGGAAATAGGGCTGTGACAACTTAATAACAAAAGAACACCTTGACCCTTAACACCGCCATAGTCGACCATGGTCAACTATTTATAATTTTACTAATTTTACTAATTTTGCTAACGCCAGACGATATTACTCGTCAAAGGGACAAAACCTGGCGGTGAAGGGGTTTAGGTCTTTTGGTTGCTTTGATTTTATTTCTGAATGACATTTATAACTTTAAGTTTTAAAGTACGCATGGTTACAACGTATTACACCCTACATAAAAAAGCTGTTGGAAATAAGGCTGTGACGACTTATTCACAAAAGAGCGCTTCAGGTTCTTTATAATGCTACCAGTGATTATGTGACCTCTGTGAACCTGGCAGACAATTGGGCCGACGATTCAAAACGTTCGTATCTTGAAGCTATCGCCAAATTCAACAGACAACGATCCATGTTTTCATATTTTCATGTTTCCATCCACGTTTGAGAAAATCGTAATATCTCCGCAGAAAAATAATATTCGTTCAACAGAATTTTAATACTCTCTGTAATGACATCGTTATTAACATTCAGTCATCCCCAAAACTGATTCAGAAGAACATAGTCCATGCATTTCTGAATTATACTCAGCAATAATTCGCCTTCAAATCGGCCACTTCCAAATATTTTTAAAGAGCTAATCCCTCGGCCGTTATTTACGACAATATTTTCCAGTCCACATATGTTGCATATAATTTACCGCTCTTTCGTGTGGTATTAATATCGTAAGTGGCCATTCCCTACAGAAGATTCAGATGGACCTCACACTGATCTTTTGGACACGTACTCTACTGTAATTAGACTAAAAATCAACAACTTCCGGTCATTTTTCGAATAGGCTGATTTCTTGTTCGTTATTTGCGTTAACATTTAGCCATTCGCTAGTTAATTTTTACACTTTTGACTGCGTTCGGAATACTACTGCTTTATTATTTTAAGCTTTTTAGTCCATTATTATAAAATTAGAGACACGTTTAGTTGTATATATGGCTTTAAACTCCTCGAATTTTTTTGTAAGTGATTTTCTGGGACGAACAGCACTTGTCATATCTAAGAATCCTTACATAGTAATCGTATGCGCGGAAAACCTTATCCTCTTTCAGTAATATACGTGTTGGTGAATACTCTTTCATTTTACCATTTGTAGCTGTAGGTTCGATTTCATTGATTAATAATAAGAGATTAAGGATTATCACGAGGTGTTTTACAACTTTTGATTGTTTAATTGACGTATTCATAGCCCGTTTGTCCTACTGTCAAACGATTAGTGCTTGAGTTCTTTCCTTGAATAATAGTGCGCCGTTAACATTTTGTTCCATCGTTTTCATCTTATGTTAACTTCGTTTTATAATTCATGGTCTCACAACATGGTAGGCGAGACAGGAATTCCAGTGTCACTGACTACTATTCAATTCACTGCTGGATAGGGGCTCCGTTTGAAGGTATCGTATTATCTCTTATGTCTACTGGCATATAAGTTCTAATTAACGAAACAAAAACAAAATGTAATCATTATATCTGGGAAACGTATATCTGTTGATTCAAACTGGTTAAGTCTATCTAACCAATGTATAACTAAAACATTAATGTCAATCGGTTAGTCATTAGATTCACTTAAAATAATTGAAATAGACTTTTACCTGGATTTACTTCGATGAAGAAGCTTCTACCGCCAAAACACTTCAGTATGTCTCACAAATTCCTGAAAATATTCGGACATTTACATTACGATTATCCTGCAACATTGTGCAGTGTCTGGTTAATTTTATAAAATCTGTCTCAAACCTTTTATGATAGTTACAAGTATAAATATATTATTTCGGATGAAATAATAGATTTGTACTATGAATCCTTCATTTCGGATGAACGTTATCCTTAGTTGTTGTGCCTTATACTTATAGGAATTTGGTAAATGGAATGTTTTTAAAATTTTTATTCGCTTGCGTAAATTTAGGCTGTTTCCAATTGCCATTTTTAAGTGTTACATAACAATTCCGTCGAGATTCACTAGTTCTAGAATACTCCATTACTTCTATTTTTTTCAAAAAAATAAAATAAAAAACGAGAGTGAAGCTCGATTTTATTAACCTAAATTTGATTTTTAGCGAATACGTAAATTGTCTTATTTCAAACAAATACATATGTTTCTTACCGCTGTGATCTATACAAATTAGACAGTAATTTGCGGTGGGGATGCCACCAAACATTCATGGAAAGAATTCGATTGCATATTTCATAGAATTTTCTTCGCCCTAGTTAACAAATATGTTAAATTTATTCTTTTATGATTATTGTCGATGAGTCGTTATGCATAGATGGTTCGAGATACATTTTTTTTTTTGGACGTTTGGACATTACATACCTTAAGCAGAAGTTACTTTGGGGACGTTTCGATAAAATCAATAAAAGTTGTTGAACTCAGGAGTTCATGGCTATACTATCAACAACACCACGTTATGTCCAATTTTTAGCTAACGCCAGATTATAAAACGATCGATGTCTTTGTTATTTATCAAATAAGTTGTACGGATACATCAACTTCGACGTTCTTTGAGGATGTCTACGTGTTCCTGTGTATTTTTTTTAGAAATTCGGTGATGTATATAACAATCTTGTTTTTCTTCTTCTTGATCCAGTTACGAATAGTTTTAGTTAATGTGCATGCGTTGATGAACACTTGACATAGCCTAAGTGCTTGCAGTTTTCAATGAAGTTTTTCTGTTTTAATAAATCAACGCATGCCTGTACGCCTAGTTCAACTTAGGTTGTCCATAACAAATCTGAAATTATCCCGACAAGAATCTTGGGTGATCTCTATTGACTCCTTATTTCACTATTTTTTTCTGATAGTTAATAATGTTTTTACGAAATGTGATTTGATATTTCGGTTACAACCTTCGATTTCTTCTATAACGATTGTCATAGTAAATCTTCCACGCAACCACTGTTCAACGAAAATCACCCTTTCTAATGATACCTCTTGGGTAATACTTCCAATTTCTTATACCAACATTGACTGTAATTGCATACCATATTGTGGACAAGAATATTTACAAAAATTAACCAAAGAAGGGTACATGTTAGTTGACAAATCATAATAGTCGTAATGTGATAATTGATAAGGCCTTTGAACATAGTTTAACCTTGTCTAATGAAGAAGTAGAAGAGAATTTCCTTTTTATTAAAACAGTTATATGCCCTATATTCAAAACTACTCAAATTTATAAAGCAAATACATTTATGTCATATCAACTAAGAAACATTTTGAATCCGAACCACACATTTTTACCAAAATTGAAATACCTCAACAACATATGTCGATATCACTAAATAGTCGATGGTATTCTTAATAACTAGAGTTGGAATTTCGATTAACACAAGTCTTAGTCGGGGTTGGTAGGAACTTTTACTTTTGTCTTTATATATTTTATAGCACTTTCCAAATGCGTATTAGCTAAATGTCGACATTGTATAAGACATATCACTCCTATAATATTTGTAGATACATAGATTCGTACCAACATATCTGGTAGAACCGAAATTTTCGTAAAAAGCGTGTATAAAATAAAAATTTTATTATATTAATTCTAACCTGACATCTCGTGGCTTTATCCGCTCGACGTGACTGCAACTGTTATTGTGCCACGCCATTGGTTTCCAGAAACTCGGAGCATAGCCGTAAGTATCGTAAGTGGCCATTCCGTACAGACGATTCAAGCAAACCTCAAACTTGGCTTCGACAATCATTCTCGACTGTAATTAGCGTTCAAACAGACCATTTCCGATCATGATTTAAAATAAGCTGATTTCTCTGCCGTTATTTGCTAGAATATTTCCTGGTTCAAGTATGTTGCATAGAATTTTACGCTCTTTCGTATGGTATAAGTATCGTAAGTGGCCATACCCTACAGACGATTCGGGCGAACCTCAAAATTGGCTTTGATAATCATTCTCGACGGTAATTAGCGTTCAAACCGGCCATTTCCGATCATGATTTAAATTACCGTCGAGAATGATTGTAAAAGCCAAGTTTGAGGTTCGCCCGAATCGTCTGTAGGGAATGGCCACTTACGATACTTATACCATACGAAAGAGCGCAAAATTCTATGCAACATACTTGAACCAGGAAATATTCTAGCAAATAACGGCAGAGAAATCAGCCTATTTTAAATCATGCTGGGAAATGGCCGGTTTGAAAGCTAATTACCGTAGAGAATGATTGTAAAAGCCAATTTTGAGGTTCGCCTGAATCGTCTGTACGGAATGGCCAGTTACGATACTTACATCATACGAAAGAGCGTAAAATTCTATGCAACGTACTCGAACCAGGAAATATTCTAGCAAATAACGGCAGAGAAATCAGCTTATTTTAAATCGTGATCGGAAATGGCCTGTCCGAACGCTAATTACAGTCGAGAATGATTGTCGAAGCCAAGTTTGAGGTTTGCTTGAATCGTCTCCACGGAATGGCCACTTACGATACTTATATTATACGAAAGAGCGTAAAATTCCATGCAACATATGTGTCAATGAAAAATTTATCTAAAATAGTAGCCGAGGAATTGGTGTTGTTTTAAACATGTTCGATTTTATGGGTATTTATCCTGAGGGAAAGCTAAGAATCAGTGTTTGAAGCGGTTCAAGAGAGTGTTCATTTTTTGTTACTGCTGAAAAATATACCATTTTAGACTACGTTAAATACTCTTTCGTTGCCTGGTCAATTTAAGAAAATTGCTTTCCAGAAGCGTCTGATTCTCGAAACCTGGCGTGAAAGTGGTAACCTGATCTGGCTGTTGAATCAGATGATAACTTAATGTCATTGTACCTAGTTTTGAAAATGGCGGAGGTTGAAGGTTTGTGGTTGGATTTGGAATATCCCGAAGGTTTGACTGTTTTTGGTGTACCTTGTAATAACCACTTTAGTAGTCAGTGTTTATGGACCTTTCATGGATGAAGTATATCAAGTTAAAGTGCTGCTTAACCATGTTATTTGGAAAATATTCACGTTCGAAGCCTTGTATGCATAGTCATGTATGGTATTGCACTTTAAAAGGGCTAAACATCGATATATAAGGTAAGGACGCGAGTTTTTATTTTCCTTGTGAACGTACGAATCATAAAATTTCTTTTCAGAACTCTATAGAGTTATTGGGATAAGTATTTCTGTAAAAATACGCCGATTTTCGAATCGTCGGCCCAATCACCTGCCAGGTTCACAGAAGTGATTATGTGTACGTCCAGTATTTCGTAATCATTAAAACAAACGCGAACTTAAATCAGTAGGAAGTCGTTTATTATTTGAGCACGGTTTGGAACGGTTTCGGCTTACCTGGTTGTTGCAATTTCTTGACTAAATTTGGGGAGTATTTATATGTTAACAAATTTTCAATTGGTATTGTGTAAACGCTACCATCCCGACGAGTGTTTCCCCGCATAAAGATTCACCCGGTACCGTGTTAACTGGCTTATTTATCTGATGTTGATCCCGCTAGCTTTTATCGTCAAATTTTTCGGTTGTCAAACTTTCTTGATGAGTCACCGTATAAAGGAGCTCATTTTAGAAATCATTTAAAAACTCCTAGAAGGAGCTTTACTGGACCTAAACCTTTTATTAGGTGTCGCTCCTGCTAACTATGTTTCATACAATAAAGTACTCGTACTTAGTTTTTAGATATTACTTCTCAAAAATTCATTAATAATTTAATAGATTATTACTCATTATGAGCAATGTTTTTCATCACCTGTTTACAACTTGATATACCAGTCTCAAATTCATTTACAAACTCCTGAGGAAAACACAAACGAAATCAGTACCGAGACGTTGTTACGATGGGGCTAAGTTTACACACTGCGATTAATCGGGTTGATTTCTAGCTCAGATGCTGTCAGCATAATGGTGGGTAGGCTTAAATCTTCCTGCCTGTTATTAAATACCATGCACGTAAACCAAAAATCTGCCCGATTAGTCGCAGTGCGTAAACGTACCCTACCACGATCAAACGCTGGAATAAATTAACCGCACCTTGACTTCGATGTCTTTCTAAAATATTGAATCTTTTGAAAGTATAACCGTTCGAGTTTTTATGAAGCATTACTCAGACAATCAAGACCTGAACTGAGTGTTTGAAAGAATCTCAAGAAACATTAGCTCTCTTTACTGTAATCTTGTATGTTCCGCTCTTCACAACGAGTTAGATAGCAAAACACATATTCTTTGATATCAAAACACACGTGCTTTGATATAGAACCACGTCTGCATTCGGGTATGTTATCAAAGTTCTAGTGAAGAGAAAGCAAGAGTTAAATTGTTTTAAGATTCTCTGAAACGTCTACCTCAAAAATGTATTTCTTTGAGAAGCCAAACACTCGAAAACAATAAAACACGAGACCGAAGGCCGAGTGTTTTCATTATGCTTCCTCGTCTTTGAATCCCCTGACGAAACAAAAAACGAGTTCGTTACATACTACGTAAAACACTCGATAACAACAGATATAAGTGATGGAACTCTATCAAACTCCAGTATACGGCTTATCATAATATAAAGTCAGAATACTTTGTCAACAATGACGACACGTTGCAAATGTGGGACAAGCCAATTGATTATGTCTAGTGGTCGTCTATCGGGCGGCATACGTAGTCGATTAATCCTTGTCCGTAATCGATTAATGATACTGCACGAATCACGTTGCATTTATCCTAGCTGAGGCTTTGCGCGCCACCATAACATTTGAGGCATGTGCACAATTTGTGAAAACCGGTTAGTTAAACGGATATTTTACTAATGTGAAGGTTATTCTTTACCGAAGACAAATATTTTGTATTTAAACTGAAAAGCTGAATGAACAGTATGCTCAGCTGTTGTCGGTGATCCAGTTATTGGTAGCAATAATCGATTGCTGGGAAAATGGTTGATGAATCGATTAGTCGATGCATCGGGGGCAGCAATAAAAAATGAAACACACTAGGCAGTCGCCGGGGTCGCACGACCGTGAAACAAACTAGTCACGATTTGAGAAGCGACTGCACAAAATGACTACAACACAGCGAACACGGGTTGTTGCAATGGGAGCAATGACGTGAGTTGTGACAAGACGAAGAGCGATTTTCGCTCTACTTCCGATTTCCGAATTACTTTCTGCAATATTTGATGAGCTGTTGCGATTTGCCGGGCTTTTTTTGAGAAAACAACACACCAAATGCCAGCAGTCAATTAAGCCTGCAGAAAGACCGGCCATTACCCGGCGAATATTAGCCGCTGGTGATAGTTTATCAGTCCATATATATCCTTTGCTTATCGTCATGGAGGTAGCACTGTTCGCACGTAAATGACAAAGTATGAAAAGACATGCCTATAATGCCTACGTATTTACATGGGCCCGGAGAAAAAAAACTGGAGACTGGTTAAATCCTTAAGCGATTTTGGCTGCACAATCTGTTTCATTCTCTGTTTTATATAAAAGTTTAAGGCGTATACAATCGGGTATTTTATTTGGGAGTTTGTTAAAACTTCATCCAAAGACGTTGTTGCCGTGATGAGTCCACGTGATGCGAAATCACTTTTGATGGAACAAGTCTAGTCATAGCCGATTAGAGTGCAACGACCAAAGCGACCCGGTCAAGTCAGTTATACACGCAACCAAAATTATTGCGTGCGAGTTGTTGCATAATATATGATTAGTTTTATAAATTGCGTTGATGATCTCATTCATGTGAGCTTAACTTTTGTCAGGTTAAGATCTACATAGACCAAGCAACCACATGCCGAACAACACCGGCCAGTATAGTTAATGTTTCGTTGTCTTCCAGATGGGTTACCCCTTTCGGATGGATTATTTCCCATCGGAATAGGTTTAAACGTATCCAATGTGTTTCGGCTTGTGATGTCATGTCAGGTCATGAATTAGGATAACATAAGACAACTTAGTCCTATTTCAAACCTGAACCAATCATTCCTGTTTTGTGTACCTGGCAAAAAATTGATACGATAGCTCGTTGCCAAATTTAAATTAATTTTTTATGGAATTTAGGTTCGCAACGGTAGCCAAAACACCAACGCTAAACCCTGAGCATGAAGCTAAAGTAATGAAATGTTCTAATATTATTAGGTATACGATGGAGTTAACATTTTCACGAGCCGATTCTAATTCAGATTAACATAAGTAACGATGGAATGAACAACGGGACAACAATTTTTAGTTCAATAGATTTGCACTCAACATTTCCTCATTTTTTCTTGTATATCTCGATTTATGTGGGAATTGTTTAGCATAGACAAAATTGCGTCTTGGCTCTCTAAGGAATTATAGACAAATACCTCATCGTCATTCCACGTTTCTTTTATCTAGTTTACTTTACTTTGATTTAGGTATCTACGACCTATGACCTAAACAAAATGGCGGTTAGGAAAGCCTTGAGCGATGCATGTTTGTCGGACACGTAAGACACTGTTCTGGCTCGGTTACTGGCATTTATACGGTCTACTTTCAGGTCGAGGTTCGATCGGTCTAGGCTCACCTATAGCCTTTCACACTCAACACGCTTAGATTTATATCGATCCGAGATCTGTCTAAATCGCTAGTGTGAGCAACTCCTGTGAACGTTATTCGCTGAATTCATTTAAACATAATGATAATTGTATATGAAATTACCTTACAAGCGAAATTTGAAGTACAAACCATCAAATTTATTAAAAGATTTCTCATCAAAATATTATCAGAACACTAAATTATCAAGAAATGCAACTCCATTGATGATTTTAGCCGCTGAAGTGTATATTTTATTGTTGGACTTCGAATTTGTACTTCAAATTTCGTTTGTAAGGTGATTTCGTATAGAATTATGATTATGTTTAAATAAACTCCGCGAATAAAATTCATAGGGGCAGCTCACATTAACGATTTACACAGATCTCGGATTGGTCTAAATCTAAGCGTGTTGAGGGTGAACTGCTGTAGGTGAGCCTCGACCGATCCAAATTCTATTTAGATAGAGGAAACAGAATTTGCCATGTCATTTCTCATACCATTTTCTAGTAAACTTCAGGAGGGAAAGCCTCCTGCTCCCGATCAGGTACGGACCTGATGAGCTGTAAGGTAGATCCGAGTGCTCCTATTTTCTAATTGTGAATTCGATTATGAGCTCGATATTTCTATGCAGTGATATAAATAGACAATTTACGTCATTTCAATTTACGTGCCACCTACTTAACTAAAACTTTCTGGCGTTTGTTCAGGAAAATCTTTTGGATAGACAAGAGTTCTTTCAGTGGGTCGTGGATCTGATGGATAAAGTTAAAAGTGAAGATATGATTTTGAAGTTAATTCTTCCAGTTGTGCTCAGGGCAAGTATGCTTTTTCTTTTGGAGGTATTACTGGATAATGAAATGATAAATTCACATTTAACCTACACTGCTGAAGTCTACTGAAAAAGTTGACTTGAGCGGGATTTGAGCTCGTATGTTCGGGAATCCAGTCCGCCGCTCTACCTGTTGAGCTATCGAGCCTACAGGGATTGGAGGTGAGTTATTATGTAACTTGAGCGCACGAGATATTCTCGCGACAACTTAACGCTATCCTTGAGGATGGATGTGCAGTGTTTCAATTCTATGAAAATTGACACACTGCACATCCATCCTCATGGATAGCGTTAAGTTGTCGTGAGAATTATCTCGCGCACTTAAGTTAAATACTAACTCGCCTCCAATCCCTGTAGGCTCGATAGCTCAACAGGTAGAGCGGCGGACCGGATTCCCGAAGGTGCGAGTTCAAATCCCGCTCGAGTCAACTTTTTCAGTTGACTTTAGCAGTGTAGGTTAAACGTGAATTTATCGTTTCATATTACTTTGAAATAGAATTACTGGATAATGTAACTGGGATTATTGACAGGCACATCCGACGACTAGTGGACGTTCGTCAAGCTCGTTCTCTAAGAAAAACGATTTCTGAGCCCGAGACGGGAATTGAACCCGCAACCTTCTGATGACCGGTGAGATGCTCTAACCATTGGGCTACCACGACGGCTTACATCGTGAGCTAGGCTGCAGGTTTGTCATATGTGCTGCCTAAGCGAAAGTCACGATGGGATAATAAGGATGGAAACGTACTAAATGTTGAACTCGAATTTAGAGCTTCTCACAGGTCATCAGAAGGTTGCGGGTTCGATTCCCGTCTAGGGCTCAGAAAGCGTTTTTCTGAGAGAACGAGCTTGACGAACGTCCGCTAGCCGTCTGGTATTTACCAAGCTCCCACTTGAACCTAAGTTCGTGTTCAACATTAAGTACATGACAAGCGTATGTTGTACTTGATAACTAGTTCATCCTTTCGTGTGCGGGGGAGTGAAGTGTCATACTATCCAAAATATATGTGATTCGAGCATTATCCAAATAAAATTCCCAAAGAAGTACCCAAAATAATGTTTTCTTGTATATCGAACCTAAACGAGTTTTCTTCTGGAATAACGTCTGCTAAGTGAGTCGCTATCTTTAACGACGTGAAGCTTTAGTTTATTGACATAACCCGGGCTATAAAATCCAACGTGCTCGTTAAATATCAGTAAACTCAATCTACAGAGCGTAGAGAATGTAGATGTTTGCAAGCTTGGATAAGCACGATGAAAAGCTCGTTCTTCAAGCTTTGTTATTACTCAGAAAAGTTCTGAGTTTCCCCAACGGAAATCGAACCCAAGTCTTCCGATTGCCGGTACGGTTGTCTTACCACTAGACCATGGGGGCTGAGACAGCAGATCTGATGTAAATTTGGGACCTGGGTCCATTTTTGTTGATATGCCGCTTTCACAGTTGAAAGCTGAAACATGGCATGTATCATGGCATGTTTACAGGCATGTTTCAGCTTTTAACTATGAAACCGGCATGTCAACAAAAATGGACCCTGTTGTCTGAGCAGTGAGCCCTCATGGTCTAGTGATAAGACAACCGTACCGGCGATCGGCAGACACGGGTTGGATTCCCGTTGGGGAAACTCAGAACTTTTCTGAGTAATAACAAAGCTTGAAGAACGAGCTTTTCATCGTGCTTGTTAAAGTCAGCATTTTCTCAGCCAGAAGAAAAGCCAGGAGTCCTAGGGATGTTATGAATGTCGACCAACTCGGCGTGCGAATCGTATTATTTTTATGCCAATAAAATGAATCCCTCTCCTCAATACCTTATGGAAATGTTCACAGTACTAATAAAAGGTATTTGATGTACGCCATGATATCAAAATTTCTTTTTAGAATTATACGCCGTAGTTTAAACAATTGATTGTATACTGTGACATACATGTATTTTGAAAATGCTAATTCAATGGATATCAGGAATCAGAGAATTCATGAAGATAAGGTATTAAAGCAGCCAACAGTCCACGTTGAACGAAGTGTAATAAGGATAAATAAATTTGTCCTGGAAATTAATGATGTTCGCGTTTGTGAAAAGACAAGAGTGCCCAGAAAAATTTATTAACACTTCCTACGTTTTTCAGTATTTAGATCAGATCGTTCACTCCCAAGGTCTTTCGAGAAATCTCGCTTTCTGTTGCACTAGAAAGCTCTCTTCTCTTCTCTCAGCTGCTGAACAGATGCGAGATGAGCAAAAACAGAATCAATCTGCTCCTTCAAATATTGATTATTCAGCTCCTTCAACCGTCGGTCAATCAGGGAAAACATCTGTTGGTGAAAGGTACGTTTAGATATTTTCTGCGGTTAGGATGGGAAGGCGGGTTGAAGGAAAGAAATTTTCGGAGGATACCAGAAACATAAGCCTGCGAAGAGGAACAGATTATGAACATTGATATTATAAGCATAATACAAGCGGAAAATGTTGAAGAATTACCACCTGGATGCCATGGTTTGGTGGAGGTTTCTGGATATTTTCTTCATTTGGTTGCATGGAAGGGAGGCGTTGTTAAAAATTTTTGAATATGTTAATGGTTATCATGGTGGCATTAGCACAACCTCGAACAACACATTTATACTTTGATGAAATATCTTTACGTTTTAAAGTTGTTGTAAATTATTTTCGGTAAATTTTGGAACATGTTTATGCTCATTATATATCGAGTAATAAAAATTAACGCCCAGCAAATAACTTTAAGAAAAACCATGACATTGAGGTTTAATAAAATACTTTAATGCTAACGTTTCGTTACAACCAGTAACATCATCAGAGCGAAATGATTACAGCAATAATTTCTCGGCTTAATTGACTTAACGATTACAGACAGGTAGAATGATTAATGAGGCACACCGGAAAACATAGATGAGAAGTTGGAGTGCGGTCAAGAGATAATAATAGAAAAAAAATGATATCAAAACAACATTAAAGGAAAAGATCTGATGTTGTTATTGAGGCCAGGGCTCATTTTATCGATTAACAGGCTTTCCTTAAGAAGCACGTGTAACTGGGAATTCCCAGATGACAAAATTGAAAAATTATCGGAGGAAACAGTATGTCCGGTTTGTCTCATATGTGATAAAATACTAGACTGAGAGTGAGTTGAAACTTTGTTTCCCGTGTAAGGTGAAATGCCCATATGTTCGCAGATCCTCCTGTGGAAATTCCGGCAGGTTTCGCCGATATCCAACGAGTTGCATCGTTGCCACGTAAATTTGTAGACTACGTGCGATCTTTAAGATATAGGTGTCCGATCTTTAAACGGAAAAAAATTTGAACGACGGCAAACAGGTCGAAACACAAAATGAAGACGAATGTGCGGATAAGCGGATGTGATTAATTTAGAAAGTTGTTGTCGAATCTGAAACCCATGGTTTCCTGTGAAAGGTAAAACAATCGAGATTTGTAACTTGGGTGCCGTCAGAACTTTAAGCTGAGGATTTAAAATTTTATCTAAGAAGTTTCGAATAATTTGGAATACCGAAATAAAAGGGTGTAGATGAGACCTTTTTTGTGGACAATTGGTAGGAAGCTTTCAAAATTGATAATAGTTCCGTAAAGGTAGGTTTACGGTAGACGGAAGTAACAAAGGATTTATTAGAACGAGAAATATTTATATCAAGAAAAGGCAAGCTTTTGTTAGTTTCTACTTCGGAAGTGAATTTGATGTTGGGGTGTTGCGAATTCAAATAACGAAGAAAGAGATCAATATGCGTGCGAGATTTAAACAAAATAAACGAATCGTCGACATACCGTCGGTAAAAGATAGGTTTAACCTCACTGGGGCAATTTTCTAACCAACTTTTTTCATGATAAGAAAGAAATATGTTTGCAAAGAGTGGACCAAGCGGGGAACCCATAGGTACCCCATCAATCTGGTCATACAATTTTTCGTTATACAAAAAGTGACAATCCTAACCGCCAAATTTAACAATTCCTTTAACTCATCCCGCGAAAATCCATTAGAAAATTTTGCAGTGGAAAACAATAGATCGAGAATAATTTCTATGGTTTCATAAAGAGGAATGTTGGTAAATAAAGACGTTATATCAAAACTGGCCATTATTAACTTGTCGGTATTGAAATCTAAAGAAACTAATTCCTGAATAAATGAAAACGAACTACTAACTGAATAAGAACTAAAAGAAAGAGGACGAAGTAGAGAAACATGATACTTAGCTATGGTATACGAATGAATCCCTATAACCGAGAGTATAGGTCGACCATATAAAGATATAAGACCATATAAAATACCCGGTCGCGATCCAGTTGGTGCTACCTTTTTAAACTGCTCGTCGGAAATTATATTCGCCTTCTTGAGGTTACGGAGGAATGTTCGAACTCTGCTTTCACGCCTCATAGTTGTTCTGACTGGGTCATCAGCAAGAGGAATAAATTTCGTTGTGTCTCCTAACAGGTGCTCCATTTAACTCTGGTAGTCAATCTTGTTAAGGATAACTGACTTGTTAAGGTTGAAAGCTTCCTACCAATTGTCTACAAAAAAGGTCTCATCTACACCCTTTTATTTCGGTATTTCAATTATGTACGTCTTACACAACTTTTCTTCAAGAGCTTACAACATTTAAGACCTATCTACTTGAGAATGGGTATCCGGAACGTTTTTTAGATCACTGTTTTCGAAACCTCATTGATAAAATTTTAAATCCTCAGCATAAAGTTCTGACGGCACCCAAGTTACAAATCTCGATTGTTTTACCTTTCACAGGAAACGATGGGTTTCAGATTCGACAACAACTTTCTAAATTAATCACATCCGCTTATCCGCACATTCGTCTTCATTTTGTGTTT